>VXCM01009047.1:2383-14584 GCA_014773175.1 Lucifuga dentata
CACACACACACACACACACACACACACACACACACACACCATCAGACACATGGAGCACTGACACACACACACCATCAGACACATGGAGCACTGACACATACACACACACACACACACACCATCAGACACATGGAGCACTGACACACATACACATACACACACACACTGTGCTGGCTTGGTGAGGATGACGATGATGAAGGTGTTTAGTGGTTATTGTTGTTTGCTGGTGAGATGGTTGTTGTAGCAACATGAAGCTCAGGGTCAAAGGTCAAAGAGATGATGGAGAATGCCAAAGGTTTGCTGGGAATGGATGAAGGTGATGATGATGAAGATAATAATGGTGATGATGATGAAGGTGATGAAGATGGAGGTGATGAAGATGATGAAGGTGATGAAGATGATGATGAAGGCGATGATGATGATGAAGGTGATAATGAAGATGATGATGAAGGCGATGATGGTGATGTTTTAATGTCTCCCTGCTGATGCTGCATTTAGCCCTTTAGCACGTTGCTAACGAGCTCAGTTAGCAGAAGCTTAAACTTCGTTTGTGGTGCTAATTAAGGTGACTAATCGTGTTTTAAACCAACTTTATTTAAAACAGCAAAGCGAACAATCTGCATGTCAGAGCAATAAACAACCAACCAATCAGCACGCTGACAATCAGACAGTCTGACCAATAGTAGCAGAGCTGCCTTGCTGTTCCACAGGATAAATAAAGTAACTCAGGCATTAAAGTTTTAGTTCTAACGTTTTATTTTGAAAGGTCTCGGGGAGTCTTGAGTTTATGCTGAAAGGTTTTAGGAAACGTAACAAATTTACACTTTTTACTTTAATCAAAGTTTTGTCTTCGTAACACTTTTCTTCAGTTTCACTTCTTGCAGGAACAAACGTCCATGAACGCTCCAGAGAAAACAGGAAGGAAGTAATCTCCAGCTGATTTTCAGGTTTTGCAGTGCGTCGTCTTAGACAGAAAGGCGGTTAAAAAGTCCGAAATCAGCTTAGTTATTAAAAAAAACTTGTTTCGAAAGAACATATCATCATTGTAACGTAGCTAAAAGGTTGTTAGGGACAATCTGAACCAATCAGCATCTTTGATGTGATCAGAAGAGCAGGACGACATTAGCTTGCTGCTAGCTAGCTGCATTTCACAGGACTCGATATTCTCTGAAGTCAGACGACAAAAACTAAAAAAATCACGACTCAAACATATTTAGTTTATATCAGCATGAGAATGTCAGCATGCTAGCATGTTGCATAGTGCTGTTAGCATCATAACAAGTATGCTAACATTAATGCTAGTATCAGCATGCATGTTGGCTTTAAGTTAGCATGTAATGTTAGCATTTAGCTCAAAGTACTGCTGAGACAGGGAATTCAGTAATTATTTTATGAAGAATTCAGGTGTTGTATGACTTCTGACCTGCTGGTGGCGCTAGATGGATCACATTGTTCTTAGATTCATCCTCTGGGGACCACGCGTGTCTGAATCAGGTTTCATGAGGATGCATCAATATTTCAGTCTGCTAACGAAGCTGAAGTAATCGTTTCCATTCAGTACCAATAAAGTTTTATGTACGGCCTTGCTAACACAGGGATTTGGCCTGGCTAGCTAAATAGCTAGCTGATGCACTGTCTTTGCTTTAGCGCACTGCCTCTAATAAAACATGATTAGCTGTGTAGCTTTGTTAGCACGTTAGCTGAAGTAGTATACGATAATCATCGTTGAGTTTGTCGATGTAACTTTTGCACTGAAACATGAATTGTGCCTCGTTAGCATGATTTGGTTTATGTAGCTTAGCATGTGTAGAAGCTCCGCCTCCACAGCCTCCAGAGGGCGGAGTTATACTCGGGTTGTAGGATGATGACTAACCCAACAGGATTTCAGTCAATGCCAGCTGAATGTGACCTGGCCCCGCCCCCTGCTGCCACTTGGTAATGATCCATTTGATTTTTGACACGATCAACTGCACTGTGATTGGTCAGGGAGCAAAAAGTGAAATGGTGAACTCTGATTGGTTCTTAACTATTCACACATGAGGGTTTGTACAGAGTGTTGATTTGTCAATAATTATTGTCCAAACCAATTGAGCTGTGACTCCTCCCACCTGCATCATCCTGTAATAACAAGGACCAATCAGAGACCCCACCTCTGCGCAAGGGCTGACTGTGACCCCGCCTCCATGCGAGGGCTGACTGTGACCGTGTTTTGTTACGAATTCATATTTTACTGTGAAAAATAAAAGTCTGTTTCCTGTTTGTCTGATGGTTGAAATAAATCCTTGCGCTTTAATTTGAAGGTTTAAATCAGATAAAAGACCAAAAAACTGCAAAAATAAAACAGTTTATAAAAAACTAAAAATTAAACAACAAAAAATCAAAAATTAAAATTATTTTACAATAAACTTCAAAAACAATACATTTTGTAACAAACTGAAAAAATAAAACATTTATAATTTATCTTTTATTTGACGGCATAAAGCTGCAAAGCAAAACATCCGTTTGAAAGGACGCCGCATGTCGCTGCGCGTTGCTGCGTCCACCATGTGACGGAGACGCCTGGGTCCTGATTGGCAGCATCCTGGCAGACCCGCGGAGGCACCCGTCCATTTGCCGCAGCCAGGCGTTTCGTGGTATCCCCTCGGCCTGGTCCGGTCTCTGGGGTCCTCAGCAACGAGGACCTGATGCTGGATCGTCCTCAGANTCCCCTCGGCCTGGTCCGGTCTCTGGGGTCCTCAGCAACGAGGACCTGATGCTGGATCGTCCTCAGAGAGACGTGTCACATGGTTGTAGCGTCGTAACCGGCGCTCCCTCTCAATGCTGGTACTCGTCTCATCCAGGCTTCCGGAGCAACCGCTTGTTCACACAAAGTCAGACCAGCGGGACCCAGGAGAGACCGAGCACCGAAGACGTCCAGTCCTTGTCTCAAGTCGCTGGTTAGTGTCCAGGTCTCACACCTGTAGAGTAAGACCAGGAGCACCAGGACTCTAAAGACTTGGACCTTCATCTTGTTGCAGCGATATCGGCAGCACCATACACTCTGTCCAGTGACCCCATGACCCCTCAGACCTGCCCCAGACGTCTCTTGACCTTATAGGACGAACTTCCAGAGACATGGATGTCACTGCCGAGGTGAATCAACAAGTCCGACGTCCTCCCCGCAGACACGCTGCTGACGGCTGTGATAGGAAGTCGTTGAAAGCCTGGATCTTGATCCAGGACCAACCAGAGCATCCACTGACTCCATAAAGGTCAAAGGTCAGTAAACCTTTCCCCAACGATGAACCCAACCCTCCCCAGCACCCATTCCACACAGCACCCACTCCAAACAGCACCTATGGCACCAGAGAACAGCCGGAGACGACACACTGCTGTGAAAATCTGATCATTTAGTTTGTGGTAAATATTTGAGCCACATGAAATATAACTATTAAAACGGTTTATATTTTTAATTTAACTGTTCATTAATTATCAAATATTTAAATACAAATATTAAAATGGGTTATATTTCTAATTTAACTGCTCATTAATTATCAAATATTAAAATATAAATGTTAAAATGATTTATATTTCTAATTTAACTTCATTAATTATCAAATATTTAAATATAAATATTAAATTGGGTTATATTTCTAATTTAACTGCTCATTAATTATCAAATATTAAAATATAAATGTTAAAACGATTTATATTTCTAATTTAACTGTTCATTAATTATTATCAAATCATTAAAGAAAATTCTAAATCAAAACTAAAAGATTTAAATCCTGTTTTTAAAGCTGCTTTATGCTTAAAGATAATTATTTCAGCCTTTATACTTTATTTTAATCACAAAGAGTTTTAAAAATGTTAATATGTATAATTATGCATAATATGTTAAAAATGTTTTTAATCTTATGTACAAGTTTTAAAGGGTTTTAATCTTTCTTTTGATGCTGAATTTACAAGAAAATCAAATGTTAACATGACGCGTTCCTGTTCGTGTTTAAAACGTTAACGTGATGCGTTCCTGTTCACGTGTTTAAAAGGTTAATGTGACGCGTTTGTGTTCACGTGTTTAAAACGTTACCGTGACGCGTTCGTGTTCACGTTTAATTCTCTGGTAAAATATTAAAATATGAATTTATGAAGTTTGGCTTCAGTGAATAAATGAGAAAAGTTCGATGTGAAAAATGTTTTTGATTAAATTAACGACAGAAAAATCTGCATCCGATTATTGATTTTCTTCATGTTTGTTTATTTATTGATACTTTATTCACCCAGATGTCATTAAACTGATCAGAAATTCTGGTCAATACATTGTCATCAATACGTTCTGTGTTCCCTATCTTTAAATTTACCTTCCCTATTTATACGTATGTTTGCATTCCCTATATACATATATATACTGTATATACACACACACATGTAGATATCCACACGTTTGCGTTCCTGAACTTTAATGCTGCTTTTCAGGCCGACGTGAAAATCTGCTAATTCCATTAAAAACATCGATTCACCAATCCGACGTTCTGATTGGTTGTTGCTGTCTGACGTTCTGATTGGTTGTTTCTGTCTGACGTTGTGATTGGTTGTTGCTGTCCGATGTTCTGATTGGTTGTTGCTGAGCCTTCAGTGTTTTAATTATAAACAGCCGCAGATTTTAAATAGTTTTTAGTTGCTTTTTAATAATTAAGACTTTGTATTGTTGAAATATGAATTCAGTTTAATAATTTAGATGCTTAATAAATAAATCTGATTATATCTGGATGAATCGTAAAGGTTAAAGGTCGCCCTGTCCACACGAACATGGAGATTTTACAAAATGCATGTTTTCCTGCATTTTAGCCTGTCATCCACACTAAAATGGCGTCTGAAAGTGCAGATTTCTGTGGACGTGAAAAACGATGATGCCAGACGGCCGGCGGCGTTTGCTGTTTGAGATGTTTTGTAAAACGATGCTTGTGTGGACATAACCTTTTTTTTTTAAACAGTGGGAGAAAATATCCGTTAAAACAAACATCTGTATTAGTGTGGACGAGGCCTTAATTTCCATATTTACGTTAAACAGCCAATCAGAGTCCTTGAATATTGTCGAAGCTTTTTGTTCTAAAATGCGTCGCAGCTCAGAATGAGAACAGTTACAGAGAAAAAGGGGCGGAGTCTGTTTTCCCTCAGTGGGTCATTTTATTATAAAAGTTTCTACTGTGACAATGAACAAACAAAAACAGAAAATAAAGACAGGAGGAGGGTTTCCATGGTAACACACACACAGGTCAGGTGGGGGGTGTTACTATGCGATCTTGTGATCTGGTTGGACAGTTTTACAGATCTGATGACCTCTGCACTAACACACACACACACACACACACACTCACTCACTCACCCACTCACACACGAGTCTGATTCAGAAGATAAAAAAATTTTTAATCTCCTTAAAGATCAGAAATTATTTTACAAAAAACTAAATTATCCATCAAGATGTAAACAGGTTTTTGATGTCTGATTGGCTACATCCTCAACCAATCACACGCTTCGTTCAGGTGAAGGGGCGGAGCTTCAAACAGACTGCTGATGTCCATGATTTTCGTGATGTTTGCGTCATACGGAGGCTCAGAAAGGACACTTATCTGGAGTTTCCACAGTAATAACGACTCACCCCAATGATGGCGTCACCTCAAACACTTTCATTTTTATTGGCGTTTGTGACTGCAGCTCCGCCTCCTGCCTCTGATTGGCTTAGAGACTTCCAGTTTCACAGACATTTAACATGAAGTCTTTCTGAAACTTTTAAAAATTAAAACAAAGTTTGACCTCTGAATCAACACGCAACTCTTCCTCTGACACACACACACACACACACACACACACACACAGAGTTGGCTCATGGTCTCTACTCATCATCATCGTCTTCCTCATCTTCGTCATCTACCTCTTCATCCTCCTCTTCCTCTCCTCCCTGAGTTGAAGAGCCAGGGTTTCTGGCAAATGTCCCACCGCCACGGTACGCCACCATGTCCTGTCACATGCACGCACGCACACACACACACACACACACGATGTGCATTATTATGGTTGATGCTTTTCATGGTCGAGAACAAAGATTCAACAATTAAATGAAGTGGCAGAAGCTGGACCAACTGTCTGTCTGTCTACCTGTCTGTCTCTCTCTGCCTGTCTGTCTCTACCTGTCCGTCTCTCTGCCTGTCCGTGCGCGTCCTTACCCGGTCATATTTCTCTCGTAGCTTCTGGGCCTTCTCTTCGTACGGTTGCTTCTCGGACTGAGACAGTTTGCTCCACATCTCTCCCAGTTTCTTGGCGCAGTCTCCGATGGACAGACCAGGAAACTGCTGCTTGACGCTGGGACGGTACTCGCTGCAGAACACGAAGAACGCAGACCTGAGAGACAGACAGGTGGAGAGAGAGAGACAGCGTGAGCAGGATGTTAGTTGAGGTGCGTTTGGTTGGTTTGGGGACGTTTGCTGTCAGAGACTCACGGAGGACGCTTGGGTGCGTTTGGGTCTTTCCTCTTGCGTCCCCTCTTTCCAAAGCCTTTGGGCGGGACGTAATCCTTCATCTCCCTGTTGTAACGCACCTTGTCGGCCTTCGCCATGTCCTCGAAACACTTCTTATCACCAGGTGATAGAGCCTACACACACACCACACACACAGAATGAACTTTGACCTCGGCTCACGTCATGACCCTGTGGTCAGACTGAGCGGCATCAGCAAACATGAGGGTTCACTTAAAAAAAAAAAAAGTAAAACTGATTTAAAAATTTGAATTAATCTAAATAAAGAAAACAGTCTGAGCAATTATGATACAAAGAAATAATCAACAAATAAATAAAACAGCCAGCAGCCAAGGAGAAATGAAAGAAAATCCAGAAACTCCTTCAAAGCTCAGCCTGTGACGCCCCCTGCTGGTCAACACCAAACACTACAAACACATTCGCTAAATATTAAAGCTGAATTCAGACAATTATGGCCAAATAACAGAAACGATTCTCACAGATTAATCTGCTGAAAATAAAAACAAACATAAAAAGATTCACATCCAGAATCAAACAAGACAACAGAAAGTGGACCACCGCTCAGTCTGACGACGACCTGTCTGTCTGTCTACCTGTCTGTCTGTCAGTCTCACCTTCCACCTCTCAGAGCATTTCTTAGAGAACTCAGCGAAGTTAACAGACTGCTCGGGATTCTTCTTCCGATGTTCTTCTCGACACGTCTGTACGAAGAACGCGTACGCCGAAGTCTTCCCCTTCGGCTTGTTCACATCCTTTCGCATCATACTGACGGCCTGAGAGAGAGACAGGTACAGACAGGGACAGGTAGAGACAGAGGACAGGTACAGGTGAAGAAAAGGATAATGAAATGAAGCGGTGACAGAATCTCAGTCTTTATTGTTTTAGGATTCATTTGTTGAAATAAACTGCAAAGTTCTGGTTATAACTTCAAATATCTCCAATAAGTTTAGTTTTTATTTTTGTTTTGTATCAAATAAAATTAAGATATGTTTTGTAAACTGTGATCTTCACTCTTAAACAGGTGATTAGAGAAATAAATATTAAAATAACAGTATCAATCATTTGACACCACTTATAATAATAATAGTCATCAGCGTGACCAGATACAGGGACTGAGACATTAATAAACAACAATTACATGATAATAATAATAATAATAATAATAATACATTTAAATAAAGATTTAATTTCAGCTTTGGCTCTGGGGACTGAGGTTGATGTGTTTTATTAAAAATGTATTCATAAATAAAAACTGGACCATCCTTTGCAGCCTTGAATATTAATTTACTCAGCAGTTTGATTTTTAACTGAATTAGTTAAAACTATAATGAAGCTGAAAACCTTCAGTGTTTCTGGCTGGAATGACCCTTTAACCTTTCTGTCTGTTTTGTTCATAACTTAAATTTAACCTTAGAAAATGATAAATATGCAGAAATAAAACAAACGTCAATGATTGATTAATGAGTAGTAATCGGTTAATAATCGGTGCTGATGGTTTTGGTCGGTCTGACTCATAACAAAGAAGAACGGAGAAGATCCGTGTCTTCCATCGGACCTCGGTCACCCTCCGGCCCGGGCTGGACCTGCTCTGAGTCCGGTCGTGGCCCGGTACTTCGCATGGCACTCGGCCCGGGACATTCCGCTTGATCCCGGGACACCGTGCCTGAGCCCGGGCCTGGGTGTCGGTGACGGAGCGGAGCTAAAAGTGAAGCTAACCGTGTTTTTCTAATGAGCGCTGCAGTTAGCCTAGCGTGCTAACATGCTAACAGACTCTGAACAATGGACCACCATTTCTTCCCGCCCTCTGCGGAGCTAGCCAGCCCATCCCCCTCCGCTAACGGAGGGCTAACCCGTTAGCACGGCCCAGACAGAACACGTCTACATCAGGCGTCTGTTCAGCATCGAGAATGAGACGTTCCGGTGATAAGAAGGTTTTTCTGTTATTAGTAGCGCTTTTCTTAACACATAACGGCGCGTTTGCAATGGAAATGTGATGTCAAGTACAGCAGCTACGCATTTTCAACGCAGGGCTCCGGCTACGTCCCGGACAGGTACTTCTATGGATGGGACCAGACTATTCCCTGGATTCATAGACAAAATGGGCGTTTCGTGTTTACAGCCGCACATTCTCAGAGTCCCGGAAAGATTTTACTAAAATAAAATCAGAAGTCTGGACTCTGATTCAGTCATTTTATTCCTCTTCTCAGCCGTGGAGCTTTATCCTACACGGCAGAGACCAACATAATCAGACACGTCTCCGGTTATCATCCAGACAAAAGGCCGGTCCAGCAGGTGAGCTCGGTTACTCACGGGACAGAGGGACCGGCGGCAGGCTGAAGCGGAATCTGGACCGGGTTCACGGGTCTTCTTGTTGTTGTTTGCGGGCTGGAGCTCGGACTGCAGCCGTTGGTTCACTTTCAAACTGGGTCGAGCTCAAACACGGGCCCGCCCCCCAGGAACGCCCCCGTTGGTCAATCCTATTTAGAGGGCGGAGCAATGTGGCTCGGCGAGGGCGGAGTCTGTCCGAAAACAGGCCTGTGATTGGCTTGCCGGAATGCAATTCAATGTTACCCGCCGCTTAGCTCCGTCTACCGCTCGCAGGGCGGGAACGCTGCATTTCAAAAGGGGTGGAGCTAAATTTTACTCGCATGTCTGATTGGACAAGATGAGTTATGTTTATTTTATTTAGTGTGTGTTTGTGTGAGGGCTCATGTCAATGTCAATCACTGACGCAGGCTGAAGATATTATTATTATTATTATTATTATTATTATTGTTATTATTATTATTACATGTACATGTATGTACATCTTATTTCATTCCTAACACAAAATATATTTTAAAAATGTATTTATGTTCAGTTTTCTGTGATGGCGTGCTGTATTTTTATTCCACTTTTTCAGACCTTTTTTGCAACCATTTATGCATGAATAATTACCTTGCTACACTAACATGACAAGACATGAGAATTCAAATTCAAACAGAATTATCCATAAGTAATTTTTGGTAAACATGAAGAGTTTAAGGTTTTTATTTACTTCAATGCTTTTTAAAATCAAATGCTTCATGTAACCCACTAGGTTGAGGGAGATTATTTGTTTATTATCCTCAAAGTTTTTTGGAGTGACATAGAAAATTGACAACTTTTTTATTATTTCATTTTACAAATTTATTTGTACATTTTTCCAAATTCTTCTATATTGCATTTAGTTCTAGAATGAAGAATTTTATAGAAAAATTGATTTGAGATTCCAGAGGATTAAGATTCTTTTTTTTTTTTTTAACATATTAAACCTTTCATGAAAAACCCATGATATGACAAAACGTCATTTAGCATTTCAAAGTGAAATAATTTGATATTTTGATTTATTTTTTTGTACAACGAAACTGTAAAATATTTTATTATCTTTAAAAAGTGTAAATTTTTACGGACACCTCGTTTTATTCGTCTGATTTGACCCTACACGGATGCCGTACTTTACCAGGAAGTTTGAAATCGTTTGTTCATCACTGAAGCTAAAACGTCAGAAATTATCATGAATAATTTTTAGCAAAGATAAAATAAATAAAAATGAAGTAAAAACAAAGATAGAAGTAGGCAGCAGCGGCGAGAAGAGCAGGTTTAGCGCTGACATGGACTCTGTGGATCAGGTCAAACCCCGCAGCGAAGCCGTGAGTGTGTTTTTCCAGAACTTCATCAGAAAACGAGCCGTTAAAATAAAGTTTTAGCTTCAGACTGAAGCAGAATTCTCACAGAAAACAGTAAAACTTTTTAAGAATCCACAAAGTTCACTGATTAAATCGCTTTGAGTTCTGAAGAGTTCAGGCCGGAGAGAAACCTGCAGAACCGCGTTTTAAAGTTATCTTTGTGTTTAAAAAACCTTTTTCTTTGTGTTTTACATCTTCTTCCTGTTGATGCACTTTGTTTTTTTATGGATTCCTGATAAACAGCTCAGATTTTATTCACGGAGCAGCATGTTCTCCTTTTGAGAACATTTTGTAATATATTACTAATTTTCAGTTTGTTGAGATTCAGTTTTTTTTTTTTTTTTTTTTNTTTTTTTTTTTTTTTTTTAGAGTGGCTATTTAACATCTGTCCAGACTACAGATGTTAAATAGCCTTTTGGCTAATTCTGGCACATTTACAGGAATGTTTATTAATGTGCGTTTTCCCTGCCAAATAAACCAATCAATAAATGTTGGGATTAAATCTGTATATTTTGGATGAGTTAGAAGATAAGTAATACTAATATCATGTGAAACTTAATATTTTTGTTGTTTGTTTTTATAAACATACTCAACGAGAATATAATCATTTATTTATTGTTTTTTTTGGCAGGGACAATGCACATTAATAAACATTCCTAAAAATGTGTCAAAAGGGTATTTTTCATAGTCCCTGGACAGATGTTCATCACCCGAAAAGAAGTTAAAAAAAAAAAAAAATCTCAATAAATTGAAAAGTAGTAATACGGAAAATGTTGTAGAAATGCTAACATGAATACAATTAGTATGGTAGCTAATATTCATGCTAATATGTTAGCTCGATGCTAAATGTGGCCTTAAGATCATGTTGGCATGTGAGCCTAGTTGTGCTTGAATGATGTTGAGCTGTATTTGCCCCACTAGTGGTAAGGAGAACAGTAAAGCTATTAAACGTTGATGTAATGCCTGTTGCAGTCTCATGGGGGTGCTGGTGTGGCTGTTCATTTTATACCAAACAGCTGAGGCGTTTCCATGACGACTGATTGAAGGGGAAATAACAAAGGTTGAGTCTGTACAGATACCACCAGAGGGCAGCACTTAAAGCAATGTAAACTTTAAGATCCACAATAAATAAATAGAATGTTATAATGGTAACTCCTGTTAGCCAGCAAGTTAGCATTACCTTCAACTGCAACTTCAGGTTCCAATTATAGTTTCACAAGTGGAGCATTTAGCAACCAGTGAAGTTTGAAATGCTAATGAGGCGCATTAGCATGATGACTGAATATGAATATGATAAAATAATTATTACCTCGTCTCTCCTACAGGAGGCGCTGTGGTTAAAGGAGCTGTCCGTCTTCCTGACGAAGCACGTCTGTCCTCTCCTCTGTGACTCCGCCCCCCCTGCTGCTGGAGATGGACTGACAGGTCAGTCAGCCAATCACATTCTGATTTTTATCATTCAGCTGTAAATCCTCTTTGCAGCATGTTTACTGCAGTTTGTTGTTTATTTGTTTGTGTTTTAGGAGGCTCTGCAGGCTGCATGTCACAGCTGATTGTGGGCGTGGTCAGGTGGATTCAGAAACACACCTTGCCTGTGAGCTACAGGTAGGACAGACAACTGCACTATGAGGAAACAACACGCAAAAAATTATGTACAGCATGTTCTCCTGTAACATACTAATAAACATGAACACTCCTGTAAACAAACCACAAACAACAACAAAACTTAAACACAGATTAGTTACATTTCATTAATAATGTATAACTTCACAGTCAGTTAATTAACTAATTAACACTTTGTGAGGAAACATGCAAACACGAGGAGAACATACAAACCACATACAACATACAAACCTCACATACAAACCACAACAAAGCCATAAAAAACACAACAAGACAATCTGGTATTCATCTTCTATGTATAGATAGCAGTGTTTCCCACAGGTTGAAAAGTTACTCGTTACCCACACACCACCCCCTCC
>VXCM01009048.1:0-21659 GCA_014773175.1 Lucifuga dentata
GAAAATGTCAGAATAGCCGTGATGCTAATTTTCACTATGTTCAACTCCACTGACTTATGCTAAAACCATTAGCAATCTAAAAGCCCGCTAGCTGCAGTGCTAATTAGCGCCATGCAAAGTCCCATTTGATTATGGTAAAAATGTTAGTGATGTAAAAGTCTGCTAGCTGCAGCGCTAATTAGCACCATGTAAAATCCCATTTGATTATGCTAAAGTAAGAAAATGGAAAAGAGCTGTTTGTTCAGAAAAATAAACTAAATTGAGCACTTTAAATGTTTTTAATTGTTTTTATATTATGTATTCTCCTTAAAACCATCCTAAAACTGAGCACATGACATTTTATTGCTTTATATGAAATTAACATGAAAAAAAAATATTGCAAAATGTATCGCAGAATTTCAGAAAAGCTGCTGCTGCAAAAAAAAGCATTTCTGGCTGCAGAAATCATACAAAAAAAAAAAANAAAAAAAAAAAAAAAAGTCGCGAAATCCTGGAGGGACTGATCAGTGTGTCACACATCACAATACTGATGTTTATTCGTGTGTGAGCACAGCATCATATGTTTGTTTGTTAGTCGTGGGTGAAGTGTAACTTTAAGTTAAACACATTTTGTCACGGCAGACCTTCCTGAGTGGATTTCAGAACATACGTGTCAATGCCGTGATTTGTTTGCGGATTTCCTGCTGCTTTTTATCTCTGTAGTTTTGCTGTTTCTGTATTAACTGGATTCTATTTTAAGGAGTATTTTGTTACTTTCCACATTCAGACGAGGCAGGAGAAAAAAAAAAAAAATNAAAAAAAAAAAAAAGTAACATTTGAGGTTTTTACAGCTCTGTGCTATGCAAGTCCGTGCAGCAAGTCCGTGTCCATGATCATTTTAAACAACGGTTTCTAACAGATTTCATGAGTTTTAAAGCACGTCAGTAAATCTCCTGTTCTTTTTTTCATGTCATCACCTTCTTTACTCACCATTTTGAAAAATCCTTTCCAGCCTGTCAGGAAGTCTCGCTGCTCCTTCTTGATGGCCTCTGCCTGCAGATATTTGAAAATGTGCTGTGGAAGAAAAAACAAAAATTAAATCCACGTGACATCAGTAACACGTGTTACGAGGCCGGACGCTAGGCTACAGCGGGAGGTGCGCTCGCTGCCTACTTTCAGCCTAACGTGCCTCTAACCTGACAGTCTGACCCTATGTGACGCAGCTAACGTGAGCTACCCTCGGGAGTACACTTGGGAGTGTAGTCTCTCCCTGTCTGGGGGAACAGGTTTGACTCACCTGCAGGGCCCGACTCAGATCCTGGACGCGGTCCCTCCAGTTAGCCTGCTCTTGTGCTCCAGCATAGGCCGCACTGGTTCGCTCCAGCCCGCTCTTCTCGTTAGGTAGTTCAGATTTTATTTAATAAATATAATAAAAGTAGACGGAAAATGGAATCAGTCTCAAATGCGCTTCCCAGGATTACTATGGCGTGATGGCCGCTGAGAGTTCACTCAGACTCCAGGTGAGTCGCATCGGTGGTGAATAAAGAGTTAAACCCCTCCCCTGTGTGACGTCAGTTCTGACCCTTCAATCCCTATTCACGCTCTAAGCTTCAACACGCCATTCCTATCATAACACACATGCAGAGTCCTTACAACGCCACACCATACCGCACTGCGTCATGACCACAAACATACAGAGAAAAAAGAGAGAGAGCGAGAAAGAGGGAATCAGAGAGAGAAACTTCAGTAGACCGCCCACGATGAATCCTGCAGCAAGTTGGTCTGGAACATGGTGGATACTGTCGTGTCTGCATGTCAGGCTAAAATGTCTGCTGATTGTTTCATTTGTGGCATATTTGGTTGTTCCATTACCTTTGGGCAGCGTCGATTAAGAGTTCGCTGGGAATCGAAGTAGGTGATCGCTCGCTGAGGAATGTCCACACTGACCAGCGACCAGTGGACTTCCAGGTGGATCGGGATCAACAACAAATCCTTCTGGAAGATGTCCACCTGACAGAAAGAAGGACAGAAGACGTCAAATCAAACTTTATTCATCCTAAACCATTCAGCGCCAGCTTCATTACCAAAACTTTCCAGCCGAGTACCACAGGGTTCAAAGCCCAAATCACACTTTCAAAAAATAAAACGCTTTTATTGAGTTCAGAGCAGAAACTAGCTCGGTTGACATGTTCTTGTTGTAAGAAAATCATCTTATTCTGAAAATATGAATTTGTTCAAGGGGAAGTTCANGACATGTTCTTGTTGTAAGAAAATCATCTTATTCTGAAAATATGAATTTGTTCAAGGGGAAGTTCAACTTATTCTGAAAAGACTGAATCCTGTTTGTGTAGCGTTAGCTTGAATGTATCACGTGAAGCAAAGCAGTAAAGCTAAAGTGATGCTAAAATGTTGTGAAGTTCTTTTAGTAGTTTCTATGTTTTTGATGAATAAAGTTAAAACGACGCACTGCTGAGAGACTGAGTTTGTCTGGTTTCAACTAGAGCCATCGCTGACTTTTTAAAGCACAACTTTACATCTAAAAGTCTGATCTTTTTCCTTCTCCATCATTAGCATTAACATATAACGTTAGCCACAGGAAGTGGGTGAATAACGAAAACATAAGCATAGCCTCAGGAACTGAAAAAAATGATGTGTTAATAGTGTTAACCAGTCCACATTAATTGCAAAAATTAATGTGTTAATTTTAGCAGCCCTATTTATTTTATATGTAATTTTACTATTTTTATCTCATTTTATCTTCCTACTCATTAGGTCAGATTCATAAAAAATGGTGCTAAAGCTGCTATGCAGTAAATGTGCGCTGTGATAACTGAAGCTCATTCATAAAACTTCTAGATAATCAGCGCAGCACTGTCACATGAAGGCAGCGTTGCTGTGAGGTGTGAAGATCAACGTGCTGCATATTTACCAGCAACCATTTATCCTGATTTATCTGGTTTTAAAGCCATGTTAAATCTGCTTCAGAGCTTTCCATTTTAAAAGACTGACACTAAAACAACAGCATATTAACCTCTGTAGCGTATGAGATCGCAATGTGCGGTGCGGGGCGGGGGGGGGGGGNGGGGGGGGGGGGGAGCTGCACAAAATACAAGAACATGTGTGAGATCAGATCAAAACTCACCATTTAAAAGCTGACTGATCAGCTGAGTGAGTTTACCTATGATCACTAACACGTGCGGCAAATAAAGTTTTATACATTGTCCAGATTTCATACCACTGAAATTTACCAGCGGAATGAAGCAGGTCTAAATTTTAGCGTGTGGGTTTGTTTTATGAATAGCTACCGCGGCATGTAAATAAGGAAATATCACAGTAACGCCTCTTTAAGGCTAACGCTAACATATGTCGCTAACAGGCGTTTATGAATGAGGGAACATGGTTGCGCCATGATATTTGCGCATAGTGATGCATTAATTCATGGGCTACGATTTATGATTCTGGCCCATCGTCTTTTAAATGTTGTTTTAAGGCATTTTGTTTGTGAAAAGCACTTTGAATTGCCTTTGTGTTTGAATGATGCTATACAAATAAACGAACTGCCTTTGCCTTGCCTTAGTCCAGCTTTCAGGTCTCAGTTCAGGGTAAAGATCTTCCTGTTGGATGTTGAGCTGTGAGGTTTTTCTGATTATGAGAGGTTTGTCTGATTCTGAGACATGTTCGCGTGAAGGTGGAAAACACAACGTAAGGATCAAAGCATGCCGTAGACTTAAGATAAATAATTCCTGATTCATTCAGATGTCCTGCAGGTTACACACGTGTTTACACATGTAAAATGTGTCGTGTTTGAGTGGCTCGTGTCAATCCCAACAAAATCTGCTTGTTTTTGATACTGTGGACCATAAAATACTACTTGATAGACTGGAAAATTGGGTTGGGCTCTCGGGGGTGGTCCTTGGATGGTTCAGGTCATACTTGGAGGGCAGAGAGTATACAGTATAGTCAGTGTTGGTAATTATGAATCTGACAGAACTGCTTTGAATTATGGAGTCCTACAAGGATCAACTCTTGGGCCCCTCCTTTTCAACCTCTACATGCTTCCTCTTAGTCAAATTTTGCAGGACTGTGGGGTCTCTTATCACAGCTACGCAGATGACACCCAGATCTATCTTGCACTTTCACCGAGTGACTATGGTCCTGTAGACTCTCTGTCTCTGCCTTGAGAAAGTCAATAAGTGGATGCAACAAAATTTCCTTCAATTAAACAAAGACAAGACTGAAATAGTTATTTTTGGTGATAAAGAAAGAAGGCAGGCGCTTAGTGTATATCTTGATTCTAAAGCACTCAAAACTAGCACTCGCATCAGGAATCTTGGTGTCATCATTGATGAGGACATAAACTTCAGTTGCCACATTAAAGCCGTAACAAAAGCATCATTGTGGCATCTTAAAAACATTGCTAAAATAAGAAACTTTGTGTCCAAGCAAGATTTAGAAAAGATCATTCATGCGTTNGAAACTTTGTGTCCAAGCAAGATTTAGAAAAGATCATTCATGCGTTTATTTCTTGCAGGGTAGATTATTGTAATACTCTTTTTACTGGCCTTCTTAATAAGTCCATTAAACAGTTGCAACTCATTCAAAATGCTGCTGCCAAATTACTGACAAACACTAAGAAGAGAGAGCACATTTCTCCAATTCTCAAGACCTTGCACCTTGCACTGGCTTCCAGTTAAATCCAGAATCGACTTCAAGGCCCTACTCATTGTCTATAAGTCACTGAATGGTCTGGGCCCTAAATACATTGCAGATATGTTTGTTGACTACATGCCGGGTAGACCACTTAGATTGGCAGGGACTGGTAAGTTAATGGTACCCAGAGTCCGTACTAAATGTGGTGAAATGGCTTTTAGTCATTATGCTGCCCATTGCTGGAATCAGCTTCCCCTTGATATAAGATGTTCCCCTACTGTGACTATTTTTAAAACCAAATTAAAGACTGCTCTCTTTTCTATTGCCTTTAACTAATTGGTTTTATGCTCTTTTTTTTTTTTTTTNTTTTTTTTTTTTTTTGTTTTGTTTTTTAATTCTACTCTATCTTATCTGTTAATGTATAAACTTGCTCTGTACTTAAATTTCTCAAATTTCCTATCTGTAAAGCACTTTGAAAGACCTTTGTGTATGATAAGGTGCTATATAAATAAAATTCCTTGCCTTGCTGCGTGTCTGTATGATGGACAAAATAAACGTGACTCAGACAAACATGAAGATTCAGCGTTTGTGAAATGAACTAAAATTAACAAAAATGAAACAAGACTAAACTAAAATTATAACTATTTTAACTAAAACAATGACCCTAAATCAGTGCAGCCTCTGGAATCATTAATCAGTCAATGTGGTCTGACACTCATCATAATAATAGATAATCATAAATATTGTTGTTGTGAGTGCTGAATCCATTGTGTAAACAGAGACGGTGTGTGTGTGTGTGTGTGTAAACAGGAAGTGAATGAGTCTGCTGATCTTCTAACAAACATCACGACCATCAAAACTCAGGAGCTTAGAAGAAGAATTATAGACACATGAATCATCTAAAGACCTGAATCAATCTAGAGGCAAACTGGCCAGTAATGGAGTTTAGCCTTCAAAGATCAAAGCAAGAGACATCTAGAACCTGATGGAGTCTAAAAACACTCAACGATCATGTTCATGAAGAACAAAATACAAAAACCATCACTGTATGTCTAAAGTTTTCAAAAGACCAGTGGATGGACCACAGAAATTGTGGGAAAATGTTCAGAGACTAAAGCCAAACTTTTTTTTTGTCACGCCTGCAGCTTCAGGCTGTTTGTGTGGGGAGACTTTCTTTTCAGTTTTTAATTTTTAATAAATTTGCAAAAAATTCTAACAACATGTTTTCACTTTGTCATTATGGGTTACTGAGTGTAGATTAATGGGCAAAAATAACAGTTCTATCCACTTAAAATTAAATCTACAAAACAACAAAGTGTGCAGAAAGTGAAAGAGTCTGAATACTTTCTGAAGCCACTGTATATAAACACACACACACACACAAGTCTAAGTGTAGTGTGTGAGTGCTCCATGTTTCCTGTGGCATCCAACACTCTTCAACAGTAATAGCTGGTCAAATAAAACAACTTTCACGTGTAAATCTCTGATCACACCGAAAATACATTTTCACACTAATAATTAATAATAAAGACAAATGTGATTAACAGGTGTAACAGTGCCTCACATATCAACGGTGTGTCACAAACTTACGTTTTTGGTCCATCGTTTGACGCCGTCGTAACCTTTAGTCCGCAGCTTATCGTAGAAAAAGCTGTTAAAAAAGTGAACCTGAGAACAAAACAGAGATTCTCTTCAGCTACAGAGTGATGATGTCATTGCAACACTGCAATGTACTCTGATTATCAGTCTATGATTATCAGTCTGTACTCTGATTATTAGTCTGTATCAGGGGTTCCCAAATTTTTTTATTTGGGGACCCAAAAGAGACATTTGTTGTCTTCCTGGGACCCATAATCACAAATCATCGAATCACTTTAATAAGCAGAAATACAGATGTACGAGAATTACAGACAGAAATGCAGACAGACAAGTAAATTTAATTGTTGAATTTTTGATAGTTTTGTCACCCTCTCCTTTCTATTACCCACAAAATCACAAAAATATAAGCCAGCATGATACTAATAAATGAACACAGTAAACTTCCAAAAAGTACGTCAGCCTTCAATCAAAGTAGAACAACCTGTCTACCTAAGTCTCAGTGTTGCCATTTAGGCTTTATTTTATTTTTGAACTTGACCTATTCTATTTAACATTTATTACTGAACTAAATGTTTTTACTAATATCTCAATATTAGTTTGAGTCTCAATCAGTCCTAATGAAACGTGTGGCTGGCTGGAATTTTCAACCAGTAAGTCTATTCTGGGCTCGGTTTTTAGAGAGCAACCCTGAGATCATGCTCAACATTTAATCTGTTTCTATATTTATTTTTTAATGTATGTAGAAATGTAGAAAATCCAGACTCACACAGGTATGTAGTACCAAACTGAACACGTGTACAGCTTTCTAAGCCCAGCAGAGACCTCCGTCTGCTGCAGATGAGCTAAAACTAAAACTGGTAAAGAGTATCTGTCTCAGACAGTGTCTTACTACCATCGCTGACCTGCAGCGTGACCTTTGACCCTCCAACTCTGTCTGACTTAGACACCATCCATGTTCAACCATGACTTACATTTTTACATACTGTATACCCACATTTAAAAATAATTATACTTTTAATCTCTTAGAAAAGCTGCTAATACATGTTTAAATGTGACTGAGTGCTGTCTTTTCAATCAGCCACCAGCTAATGAGTTTAACTGATCTGACAGCAAACTAATCTTAGACATGATGACTCAGCTGTTGGTGTTTGCTAGCTAACACCACATCTCTCTCTCACATTCACCGTAACTTCTATCCTAATTTAATGGAACACTAACTGAACTTACTCTGCCATGTAAAAACTCTGTTGAAGATCTCCTCTTTGCTCTAAAACCTCTCTCTTCTTGTCTTGATGCTGGTTTGAAGATGTTTAATTCATTGATGTTCATTTTAAAGCTTTCATTACTGAGCTCCTCTCCATATAAAACACTTTGTGCCGCTCTTCTCCGTTTCTCAAAGCTTTATAAAACCTGCCGGAATAAATTCTTCTTTGTATTTCCGCTGAGACGTAGTGATAATGACAGCAGATGAAACACTCTCTGGTACCGCTGATAAGCTGACAGCTTCTCTGAGGTGTGAACACAAAGATCTGGCAGCGCGAGCTCAGGAGCGGGAGAGAGAAGGGAGGGGAGGGTCAGTAAATGCAACACACAGCTCAGCTGCTGCTGAACACTGCTACTTTGCACTAAAACAGCAACAGCAATTAACACTTGTCACGCTGATCAGGAACCATAACATTCATGTTCTAAAATAGTTTTTAAAATGTTCTCTGCAAAGCTGCAACCCACCAATGACGGGTCCGCGACCCAAAATGGGTCGCAACCCTAACTTATGGTCTGTATGATTATTAGTCTGTACTCTGATTATTAGTTTGTAGTCTGATTATGAGTCTGTACTCTGATTATTAGTCTATACTCTATCAGCCTGTAGTCTAATTATTAGACTGCACTGATTAGGCTGTATGATTATCAGTTTGCACTCTGATTATTAGTCTGTATGATTATCAGTCTGTACTCCAGAATGCCCCCCCTCAGCATCTCCTCCCAAAAGGCCNATTAGTCTGTATGATTATCAGTCTGTACTCCAGAATGCCCCCCCTCAGCATCTCCTCCCAAAAGGCCTCCCACTTTGACAGCATTTGACTCGTTGTCCATTGTCACACACACCAGTTTCTCTGCTTTTAGATGCCATTGACTGCAGAAAATCCATTAAACCACTTGCAATATTTTAGGAAAGAAACTTGTCTCTAAGCAGGAGTTGATGTAGTGATATAGGTTGGGCTTAAATATGCTCTTAAGTCTGTGTTAGAGGAAAAGAACTGAAGTTAGCATTGCGGCTAAGCTAATTTCAGCTCACACATCGCTGTCTGAGCATCTCTGAAAAATGCTTTCATGTCAGCATGTAGGGTTGAGCTTGTTGGTAAGTATCTTAAAGCGTCTTTTTCTTCTGTTGGACTGCCATCATAACTTTAGCAAGACAAAAGTTTCACTCCACTTTGGTTTTTGTCGTGGGTACAACTAGAATGTTCCAGCTATGCTTGACTGAGTCTGTGTCACTTCCTGCTTGTTTTGCATCTCAAATCATGCTGCTGGATCGTCAACCTCTTAAATGGAACTGTTTCCAAACAACAGATTAACTTCCTGATGAGGGAAATAATTCCTCAGGCACCGACTTTCACACGACTTTCATCCATGCTTGTTTTGTGTCTTTGTCGTTCCGCATGCGTTACGCTACATCATACATACGTTACATCAATATAATGATATGACAAATTTTTATCCTCGAAAAAAATATAGCTAGGCCTAGTCAACACACACTTTATGGCAGGGATAATCTATTAAAATAAAATAAATTAAAATAATCTATTAAAATGTAGTTGTTGGCAGTGGCAAGTGTATGTAATTTCTTAAAGCTACACTAACATCTGAAACTGACCATGTCAATGCTTATTCTGCTCTAAATGTAGAACGTGTGAATTTTTATAGAATAAAACATCTGTCAGATAACGAAAAAAAAATCCAAAAAAAAAAAAAAAANAAAAAAAAAAAAAAAAACACGTAATCTCACACAGACAAAGTATCTATAACTTGTTATCATATTAAAAATCTAAAACCTTTAGTTTGCTGATTGTTGAGCGTTTAGTGTTTTCTAACTCTCGTACCTTCTCTGGCACAGAGTCCATGACCAGGTCACCATACATGTTCATCACCTGAGGAAGACAAATGAAGATTAATGATGCTGCTATTGATCGCCATTGACAACAAATCACTTGATCGCTGATCGTAAAATAGTAGAAACAACCATGTAACTATGACTCGGCGTTTTCACTTCCTGATCCATCATGGCTGCCACGTTTCCAGCACAGAGGACGTTTATGCTGTCCAGCTGCACATGACTGGAGCTGAGAATGAGTCGAATTTTACTACTGTGCCTAATGTGACTGTGTAATAGTACTGTGGATTATCTGGTGACAGCGTCAGGGTTCGTGTTGAGGTAAGGATTAGCACCTGGTCGTTGAGCCAGTTCTGTCCGTACAGCGTGCCCAGGTCATCCATGGTCAAAACATGGCGCTTGTAGTGGACTCTGAAGCTTTTTGCCAGGGCGGTTCCTGATGAACGCTGGAAGGACTGTATGAGTTGCTGCACCGTGGCTTTCCTAATGGAGGAGATTTTATCAGATGATAAAGTATCACACAGAGTGACTTCACGTCCCTACACAATGAAGGAGTGATGCTGTCTGTGGGTTAACTCCACATTAAATCCTGAGTGGATGAAAAATGTTCTGGGAGAGAAATCTGTGGATTCAAAGTTTCAGGTCTGATGGGCAGTAACAACAATAAAGCAAAATGTTCCCTAAATGAAACGTACACATTTGACCTACTGTGAGGAAAACTTCTCTAAATCTGTGTGTGTGCATGTCTTTTATGTGTCCTCATGTCTTTTTGTCTATCTGGCTTTCATTTCCTGTCTGTCACAAAAAGTACAGACTAATTTCCAGTTGCTGACTCAGCTCAGTGGAACGACGGACTAGACCCTGAATTAAGCTATCCACCCTCCAAAACCCTAAACACCTGGAAGGACTTGGAGCCCCAAACCTCTTCCACTACCCCCTCTCGCACCAATTACTGCACATCCAACAATGGACAAATAATGCAAACAACACTTGGCTAGATGCTGAAAACAGTTTAGTTCAAGACGTGGGCATTAAAAACCATCCATTCATAGATAAATCTACTAAATTTAAACTTCTACAAAAATCGTGATACTATCAGCACCACCCTAAGTACTTGGTGGGAGGCTAATGAAATCCAAAATCACAGCTTCTCACCAAACACCCACACCCCACTATGGCATAATTCCACGTTCTTAATTAACAATAAGCTCATTTTTTCCTAGCTTGGAATGACAGAGGAGTAACCAGCTATTCAACGATGGCCTGCTTATGACCTTTGACCTCATCCAAGAAAAATACAACATACCGGGCCACCACTACTTTCAGTATTAGTTTCAGTAGCCCAGTTGAAAGAATTTATGTGTAAATATGGGTGTGGGAGTCATAATTTACCTGTTTCAGAGTGTAGATATGTACATGAAAAATACACTCATACTTTTTGTTTGACTGGTGACCATGGAAACGAGTTCCACTATGTGCTTATTTGTTGTTTTTTTGGTGAAGAAAGAAAAAAAATTCACTGGAAGATACTCCTATTTAAACATTCAAGAAGTTTATGAGCATAAGAAATGTCAAAGTTTAGTTTGATCTAGTTAAGTTTATTAACAAAAGATTGTGCCGTTTCTGATTTCTGATAACTGTTTTTTATGTTTGTGCAGAGTTTAGGGTTTCTGTGTTTTGTGTATATGCTGGTTGTTGCTTGTTTGTGTTTTACCATTCCTTATACCCTGCTGAGGGGTCCATAGGAAAATTAAAAATTAAAAAGTATATTTATCTAAAAAATGTTATTTATAATAACATCAATATTAGGAACTTTAATAGTCACAACCCCCATCTCTATGTACAACTGCAATCCCTTAAACCTCAAAAAAGGTTATCTCAGATATACAAACACCTTGGATCCAAAGACAGAACATCAACCCCAGCAAAAAAATGGACTACAGACATAAATAACCTCCCATCCAACACTGACTGGCAAAGTATACGTAACAATACATTTTCCATGACATGTAACTCTAAAAATTTAATTTACACAGTACAAAGTCCTCCACAAAATTCATATTACTACTCACAATCTCTTCTGTATGGGCTTTACAAAACAACAACACGTTTACACTGTCCATCTTTAACAGATAAGCACTTCCACCCCATTTTCTGTCCATACATACAACATTTCTGGTCGGAGGTCATAAGCAGGTTATGTAAGATCCTTGCCTCGGTATCGCTGCACACAAGCACTTACACACACTATGTGTTTACCTGTTATTTTAGTGTCAGTCTTTTAAATTGTAGAGCTCTAAAGCAGAACTTATGCTTCTTTACCGATTTAACGTGTCACTTTAAAACCAATGAAACAGGACAAATCATTACTCATAAATATGAAGCAGCTCATTAACACACTGTTCTTCACTGGCTTTTACCTGTGACACACCTGACAACAACACTATCTTCATGTGACAACAGTGCGCTGATTATTGTAAGAGAAGCTTTATGAATGAGCTTCAATTATCACGGTGAACATCAAACTATAAAGGCAGAAATGTCTGTCTGTGGCACCAACATCCCTAGAACCCAGCGCTGTATGAAGTTAATATTCAGCTAGTTTAATGCTCAGGATCCAAGGATGTGCAGCGTCACATGTGAAGTTGTTTGGATGAGCAGTTCTCGAATTGAGCTATGCCGGTAAAAAGTAGTCCACGCAGCAGGATACGCTCCACTGCATGGGTGCAAACAAAGCTAGGTCACGAGGATGTGCAGAATAAAATTATAGCAGGTTGCGGCACTCACCGTAAAGTTGGGTGTTGTGCCAAAATCTGCAGCCCTGCCAAAAATTGCATCCCCACTTCTGTCGAGATATGCATCCCCACTTTAAATAGTTTTCTGAAGATGAAGGAATGAAACAAGTTAAGAGCTCACATTTGGGGCTGTCTGGATGTGACAGGGTGAGTTCGGTGAATGTTTCCTCAGGGCTGAGAAGGGAGGGGATGCATTTTTCGGTAGAAATAAATAAGATTGGAGGACTGAATCGCTGCTGCCCAACAGACTTACTGTAGGTATTATTGTTGTTGCCTCTAAGAAGTGTCATAATCACTGTTTGATAAAATTATTCAAAGGAATAAATATCGCCTTGGATTATATATATGACCCATTGTCTGTGAGTGGAGATGCAATTCTTGGCAGAGACGCAGATTTCAGCCCGGCCCACTCCGAACAGGCACGTTTTGAACCTTTTGCACTGCACTAGTTTAGTTTAACACTGCATGCTTAGCATGATTATTTTATGAATCTGGGCCTGAGATAAATTTTTCTCCATTGTGGCAGCTCTGCTTTTCCGTAGGTCCCACCTATAGATCCATATCTGGCAAAGGGAACAACGTGAATTCTGCAACAACTATCTACATGTGAAGCTGCTGTGAGCTTCCAGCCACGCTCATGTATGCATCTCTTAAAGACTTATGTACTAAAACAATACAACTCTAAGTTTTAGCAATTGTTGCAAGGCTAACTTATTAAAAAAAAAAAAGAAAAACCCTGAAACACTCACAGGTGCTGCTGGTGTCTAACCTGTGTGGNAAAAAAAAAAAAGAAAAACCCTGAAACACTCACAGGTGCTGCTGGTGTCTAACCTGTGTGGCTGTGAGAAGCTTTCGCTGAAGATGTCCTGAAGCTTCTCTACTATGTCGTCAACATGGACGGGAATCAAACTGCCGTACTGCTGCAGAGACTCTTCCAGAATACCTGAACAAAACACAACACAGAAGACATACAACAAAAACAGGCGACTGGAACATGGCAACTTCACGACGCGGTGCTCACTGTGCTGGATATTCAGAGGCTTCAGCAGATCTCTGCCACTCTCTGGTGGTAGAAAAACAGTACCTCAAGAATCAGAGAAGCAGGGGGGCGGGGGGCAGCTGGGCCACTCCAATAAGAAATACATAAATAAATCATTTTTATTCTTATAAGACCCCTCTTGTAGTAAAGCCTGGTTTATACTTTACGTTAACCACACATACACGCGTGCAAGATGGCTGCCACACATTTCCAGTGTTGGTTTGAAACATTGTTTGTGTGTGTCATCCAGAATTAACGTTGCATGTACACGAGGTGCAGTTACCTACAAACACCGTAAACTTCTGTCACATGACATCAGCATAACAAACTTTGTTAATAAAGTTTACCGGAAGCAGCACCTCATAAATCAAAAAAGGACACCGGACACTTTATAAGTGGTTTATAACTTTGAACTGTAGGTCCTAAATTCAAAATTCCTTTTTTCCTGGATTCCTTGGATGCAGAAGCATCCAGAGATATAGGCCACGCCCATTTCCATCTGACTAGATTTTCCGCCATTTTCAGTTTTTTCAAAAACATGTTTTTTGCAACTATTCCTACATTTTTGGCTCAATTGTCACCAAATTTGGCACGCACACTGTCTTAACCAACACGGACAAAAGTTATAATGTTTTTTTCATATCTCTTATCGCTTTGCTACAATTGGCTTCCACAGTTGAGTGGGTGTGGCTCATTCAACAACACCTGCGAAAGGCACTTAACTAGTTCTGCATAGTTAAACGCAGAAACACCCTTCAAACTTTACACCACTCAGCGTGTTTTTGGCATTCTTGCTATGTCTTTTGGTAGCGATCTGATCTACAGTTTCCCTAAAACTTGCAATAAACTGTGAGTTTTACATTTTTTTGGCAATAACTTTTGAACCGCAAATTGCACATTCAAAATTCTTTTTTTTTTTTTTTTTTNTTTTTTTTTTTTTTTTCTGGATTCCTCAGATCTACATGCATCAAACCATTTAGGCCACGCCCATTTCTGCCAAACTACATTTTCAGCCATTTTGACTTTTCCACAGTATCTTTCAGAGTTTTCACTCTTCATAAACAATTAATACATCACATCAAAGGAATATGGTACAATTCAGCGTTTCAGGTTCTGTTTGGCAATAGCTTCGACATGATGCAATCACAGGCGCATTTTCTTCAGGAAATGCATTTCTAGTTGTGATTCTGATTCTTATTTTCATTCTGCTCTCCTTCAACGTTGCCATCATTGCTCAGTAAAATCGGAAGTATTTTTAAAGTGACCGAGGGTCTTCCGGGACAAAATATATTTCCCCCTCACACTGCCACCTGATGGACAAGTTTAAATCTCAAGTATAAATGCGGCCTTTCAGTGCTTTCTGTTTTCCACCATGTGATGACTTCAGATTATAGCTTCAGGCTATCAACTGACATGCACTCAGGTTTTTAGCAAACTATTAAAGTTCACATTTGACCACACTAGCTGTTCCTGCTCCTGTTGATTTAGATATACAAAGAATAATTGCTGTTTACATATCTTTCAGCATTATCTTACCAGTCACACAGTTCATGTGTTCTTGAGTGAGGGCCAGTTCCACGGGTTTGTCCTCCACTTCTCTTCTCACTCTGTCCTCTGAAGAGCAACCATTCATGCGTTTACCTGCAAGAAAATAAATATGTTTTTACTCATCTGTCCTTACTCATAATCCTTCCCTGACAGATCAAATCAGTGAGGCAATTTGATGAAATGATGAACATGAGCAGAACTCCATCCATGTTATTGATTGTGGTCAAAGGTTTGGCCAAATATCTGTAAGCGGTATATTTTACGTGGATTTTGATGTGACTTTACATTGATCATGTGCCAACTGTTTCTATAGCAAATCGGCTTACAGAATTCTTCAAATAAATAATAAAACAGCAGCAAAACTAATATTAAAAATGCAAACAAAACAAAGATGCACCTTAAATAAAAGCAACGACTGAAGACAAAGTATTAAAAATGAATCCATAATTGTGTTCAAAGAGATATTAACTATGACAACAGGCCAAAAAATTAAGCAATTTCTTTAACGACCCCGGATTAAGATCATTTACTGTTAAGGCGAATTTATACTTTCAAACGGACATGTCTGTGCATAGTAGCAGACAGATTCCACCAGTGGACGCGGTTCTGTTTATATTACATCCTGGCGTCTGCTTGGAGGACGTGTTCCACGCATACACAGTAGCGCTAGCATAGCGTAGTGACAAAAAAATCAGAGGTACACATATGTCTGCATAGAGGCCTACGCGTGAACCCTCTTATGTAAACAGACGACAAAATTTGTCACATGGACCCTTGCATCCAATGGAAAGTATAAATTGGCCTTTAAGTTGGTCTGATGAAGAAAACTGCTAAAATTTGTACACCTCGTGCCACTTAATCAACTTTCATTTAAATGAATATCCATGCTGGAAGTTACTTCAGCCATGCTCATAACTGCTTGACCATGATGTACAGGAAAACCTCTGGATTCTGTGTGTAAAGACAAATCCAAAATATAAGGAGTACTGAATGTGTGCTTTCTGACATGCCATAGTCACTGACTGCAGGACGAGACTCATTTCAGAAATGTTTGAAAAGCTTTAGAAAGCAGGCTAAATTTTAGCCTATCCTCCCTGGACTTTATATGAAACCAAGACCACCATTTAAGTTAGCTAGTTTTTCCAAAATGACGGCTTATTGCTAATGCTAGCATGCTGGCAATGTCAACACTACACTTCTGACCTTAAAGCAGAATCAGCCTTTTAGAATAAAACGTCAGTCCACACGAGCTTTAGCGTTTACATCTTCCTGTAAGAGATTATTGAGAAAGCATTCTGCACCTCATGAGTTCCAGACGTACTTTTGAAAGGCTAATCTACGCTACATGTGGGAGTGTGGTGTTAGCTTTAGCATTAGCTCTGAGCTCACAAAGCCAGAATTATGTTAAAATTGTAGGCTGCTCAGGAGCTTTACAGTGTCGCTTGTTTTATGTAATGTGACGTTTGGCGCCACCGTCTGCTTTTCTTCGTAGGAATTTACTTTTTCTGTCACATTTCTACCAAGACAGACATGCTGTCAGTTGTGAACATTTTCCAAACCAGTTTTATTTTTTTTTAAAAACTGTCCTCCTACAAATTTCATTCAATCTTTAGCAGATTTGTGAAGAACCATGTGTGGATGAGCCTTAAAAGCTTATTGGGTGTTATTTATATTCGTACAGCTTGCTGAAATTGTAATTGTTTTAAAGGCAGAACCTACATCACATGAACTGCTGAAACTCTTGACCTCACAGGATTGACATAAAGCGAAATATAACATCAGAAAATTTTACCAGCGCTCTCAGATTCCGCGAATCCCTCATCATTTTCGTCATCCTCTTCAGCAGTGTATGGCGATCTCCAATAATTCTTACTCCTTCTTTGTTTGCCATACAGACTGTACCTTTGCCCTTTCCTCATCCACTGGTGCCCCAGGGTGCCAAACCGCTGGGCCCGCTGGCGCCAACTCTTCCAGTGCTGGGTGAGCCGGAACCCATGGCTACCATGGGACTGCAACCGAGGCCAACGCCTGAGCCTCCTCAGAGCCCTGTACCTCCTGAAACGGGACTGGACCACATTTCCTGCTGCAGCCTGGGAGTCACTATGGTCTACGGTGACATCATCACCTTCTTCTTTCTTTTGCTGCGGTCCATACTGATGCTGCTGATGTGGCTGGGGATGCTGGCTGGACTGGGATGTAAAGTCTTGAACCTCCCACTCCACTTCCACTTCATCTTCTTCCCCCTCATCTTCCTCCTCATCTTCTTCCTCCTCGTCATAAATACCCCAACCCCCTAACTCCTCTTCATCCTCCCCATCCAGTATTTTTTCTTCTTCTTCATCTTCATCATCACCTGTTGCGTCAACACCCATCCCATCATCCTCCTCGCCCACACTGCTGCCTGCCCAGACCTTCTCTCTTTGCTCCAGTTTGAGGTGTAAGGGGCTTGGTACGCTGTGGCCCGACACCGGGACGATGAGGTGGTCTCCTGGAATCCCACCTATTTAAAAAAAAATAAAAAACAGACGAATGTCAACATTAAACAATCAGTTGCATTCACTGGCCAAAGACTGCAGGTATTTACTACAAATCAAATGAATTTTATTAACCCTTTACTAACTGAGGTGTTTTTGAGCCATTTCCACCTAAATGGCATACCCAAAAGGCAAGGCTTATTACTGTGAACATATGATAAAGGGAGTCATTTACTTTGTACCAATTGACAGAAAACCTTTTAAACTGTCAGGAAAATGGTTTGGCTTCAAGTTTAGAGATTCTCAGGTTCAACAATCACAATAAAAACACTATAAATATACAGGCGAACAGAGGATTTTACTTCAAGTTATTCATTTTTCAAAATGTTTATTTCAGGAACACAACAAGCCAGCTCCTTGGATTAACTTTTGTGATGCTGNTTCAAAATGTTTATTTCAGGAACACAACAAGCCAGCTCCTTGGATTAACTTTTGTGATGCTGCTAAGTATGTAAACTCTAATTGATGAAAGCTTTAGAATGATTGACCATACTGAAAAAAAGTTATGGCGTTTGGCACCGATGGTATCCCTATTTTGGCACAGAACGTCTCCAAGGTGTCCAGCAAAATGAGAGAACTTTATGAATTTTTATGAATTTTTGAGAGAATTTTATGCACGGACAAAGCTTGGCTGTTGCTATGGTAACCCAAAGCTGATAGGGCCACTGACCCATCAATCAAATCCTATCTAATCCTTCCTATCCAAGTCTACTATTGTTCTCGCCCTTGAACGTTATGTAATTGAGCTACTTGAGCTAGCTTTAGCTCTGAGGCTATCTTGTGTTTTAATCGCATTTATCTCAGGAATCATGCGGTACTAAAATGTCATGTTTGGGCTCATTTTGTTCAGCAGAAGCTAAGCTCTATTTTATTGAGAAATGGCGATTATAAAACATCGTGAATGCTACATCTGGAGTGGTGGGCCTGGCTCCGGGCCGCTCCGGTTTTAAAGGGTTAATCTTAATATGAAATCAACAGCTTACTGTATATTGTTGCTATGACACAAGTGAGGGGAAAAAAAGTACAAAATAACTACATAGACTTTATAGTTAGAATAACACTGAACAGACATTGATATGCCCCAGTATGAAGAACGGCTGGTTCAGAATATGCAGCAAGTGGGGAAGTTATTAATCCGTTTGTAAGGACAGAATGCATAATTTATAATAATGAGCATTTTATAAAATAAGTTCCTGCTCAGACAGGGAAGTTGTTGGATTACTCATTACACACCGTTTTCTTTTACTTTCTGAAACTAGATTAATAATTCTACAGAGGACGTACAGCATTTCCTCCACGTTTCTTTTGTTGTCCCATTAAAGAGTTCCTGCAGACCATGTGATTTCTGAGGAACGTTACCAATCCTGACAGGATCATGATGAACTTTCTGGTCATTAGTCCAAACGGTTGTATTTTAAAACACTGTGAAGGGTACATATGTACGAGAGCATGTCCTTGATGCAGTTCCATTCTCACTCGTTTTTAATCAGGCTGTGAGACATTCTGAGACATTATATCTTGTTTATGTGGCTGTAAATGAATTCATTCAGACATGCAAACTTTACAATCAGAGTACGAATAGTGACTCTACTCCTAAATCTTACTCACATTAAGGACTTAATTGGAGTACAGACACATAATCAGAGTACAGCATGCATGCAAACGTACTACAACACTTGTGCTGACATTTGTGCTGCGTTTTATATGAAATTTAAAATCTGTTTTCTAGCAGCACCAGTCTACAAACACCGTGCATATCTTCACTGGTGTGTGTCCTTTTTATACCAGTTATACCCGCCACTCCCAATTTAGGTATTTTTCCTCTGCACAAAATAAGAAATAAATCATTAATTATATAAAATCTAACCAACGTCATCTGAAATCAGTATTTGTCTGAAATAGAGCGCCCACCTCCTCCTGTGTCATCCTGCCCCACAGCGGTCAGACCCAGGTCTCCTTGCCAGCAGTTCTGGGCCAGGCTACCGCCACTGTCTCGCATTATCCACGGACAACCTACGACTTGCGCCAGCTCGTCACCTAAAATCAATCAATACAGTTAACAGAAAGTCACATAGGTGAGAAAGAACACGCTACATTTTAAAGGACCATACCACCCATTTTGCATGTTTGAGCCTAATATATTCAATTATCATACAGGTAAGGTTACTGACAATCATTTCCCAAAGGTTAAAATCGTATTTCAACTTTCCTGATATTTTGCAAAATATCAAAATATCCTGCTAATAGTTACGCAGCCTTATGAAGTCACGATCGTTTAAATTTTTCCATAAACGCAGGTCTTCGTTTGGGACTGCATTCACTCCAAGCTTTTTATTGCGCTTAAACGCCAAAATTACGTAACTTCTAAAAAAAAACAAAAAAACCTGAATACACGAGGGATTACCTATCCCAACGTTTCAAGTTGATTTTAACAGCGCACCAGAATAAACTGAAACCAGTGGCGGTCTGGAAGGGAGGAAAAACAATTTTAATTCACTGTTCTAGTAGTATGCTTTGGGAAATGATTGCCAGTCAGTTGCGTTACGTGTATGAAAACTGAATATATTAGGCTCAAACATGCAAAGTGGCCGGTATGGTCCTTTAAAGGATCTCTTCCCCTATTTTTGGGGAAGAGATCCCCTAATAACGAAAAACCCACTAAACTACAAAGTCCCACTCACTCATCAAATACTATAACACACACATAGGAAGTAATAACCGGGATGGTTTGGGAAACCTTTGAAATCCAATATTTCCCAACTGCATATAGCTGAGATATGAATAAAGACAGCCTGCTTTGATTAATGATGTAAACGAGTCTTTTAACAAAATCCTACGATGCTCAGAAATTTCAGTCTTCATCCAGAATAAGCAGCAGCTGTAGTACAGCCATGTGGAGCCTGCTGACACAGAATAGGTGAGTCTTCTTTTTAGCATGTGCAGCAGCTCAGGTAGCGGCTCGCTATTAGACCTAGCTTAGCTTAGCTTAGCTAGCTAGGCTGTATCGTCCGGAAAACTGCGGAGTGCACGGAGGCACAGCAGCCAGCGTGACCGAGCATTTACCGATTTTCAATAACGGTTGATGAAGCGTGTGTCCTGCGGTGTGATGTTTTGGACGAACAGCTATTCCGTGATGGAAAATATTGTTTCTGTTGCAAGAAATAGTCCTGTCCTAAGATAGCTTGCTGCACACTGTAGCTTCCAGTGCATTAGCATCACAGTCTTAGCTTGACCAATAACTTCTAATGTTACAGCTACGACAAACCTTTATGTTTACACGAAACTGTTCCACCACCATTTACGTTAATTTGAAATAAGCAAATATGTTGCAAGAAATCCGCTGACTAGCCGTGCTAATAATTTAGCTGGTGTATTAGCTGGTTAGCGGGGCTATCGTTAGCTAACTACACGTTAGCTACCAAGACACCATGTTAGCTAGCGACAGTAAAATAAAAACACTGTATTCCTGCGTTCTTAGCTAGTAGTTATATACTTACTGTTAAACTGCACTTTATGCGAACGTTATTCCAAAGTGCAACTGAGTATATTTCGTTTTTAATATTTTGAGAGAGTATGGAACCAAAACAAATGCTAAAGCTCATTCAATGAAGTCAGGTATGGAGCAGCCAGATGACACCTCCTGCTAACTGTGATTTCTTTTAGCTCTTCCGGTTCCAAGAAAACTTAAAATACGTAACGGAAAGTGTGTGTCGCAGGGTTAGCGACATGCGTGTGACTGATAGAAATTACCTATTTAATTAGTGAAAGATGTGTGGAGTAAATCGTGTATGTGCGGGGCTCCCCTGCTCTCATGTCACAACTACAACAAATCCGTCGCACAGCGATGGCGTCACAGCTTTTCATTTTTAAATTTCGTAGATTACGTTCTTTGTAAAACACAAATATAAGACAGTAAATACACGTAACTACCTGCAGAGATGATGCTGGTTTGTTGCTGCTGCCCTGTTAGAAAAATTAGAAACGATTCCACTGAAAGAGTAAAATATTCCTGTTCTGCTCAAACCATTGCATCTATCAGATTTTCAAAAAAAAACAATACACACAATAAAAAAATATATCACATAAATACACAACAATAAAAAAAATCACATAAATACACAATAAATAAAAGAAGCATCACATTATACATACTGTAGCGACCCTGTGCAGATGGAGTTCCGGAGTAGCTGTAGTCTATCAGCTCTCATCTGTCTGCCAATCGTGGGAATGCATGGTTCATGCATGTCAGTGTGCATGCCGGTGATTGGTGGAGCAGAGGGGAGGAAGGGCTGTACCGCAGGCGTGATGTGTGCTACTGTAGTTGAGTGTGTGAAATAGCAGTGGTGTGTGGTCAGGGCCAGCAAGGCCTTCTCTGCTGGCCTAGAGATTGTCAGAATCATCAA
>VXCM01009050.1:0-25366 GCA_014773175.1 Lucifuga dentata
AGGGAAAAACTCTACTGTTTCTACTTTTACACTGATTCATTTTTACTCATGTTGGTACAGTTTGTAGCATAGTCATCAATACATTGTTGAGTGATACACTATTCATATTGTTATCTCTAAAATACCAGATATGATGATATGTAAGGCGATACCACCCAGCCTGAATGATGTGGATAATGTTTGCTGCTGTTTTTAATAATTCATTCTCTTGTGACAGATACACCATCAATGACAGAAACTTGGGTCGCCTGCTGAACCGAATCACAACCACCTACAACACAGAGCTGCAGCTGTGGCAGGTCAGCACGCACCAACCTCACTATTATTTATCACACTTATTCTACGTTCATTCTAACATTTACTATTTCATTTTGGTTTAAAGGACCATACCATCCATTTTGCATGTTTGAGCATAATATGTTCAACAAGACGTGTATTCAGGTTTTTTTTTAGAAATTATGTAGTTTTAGCGTTTAAACTCAATAAAAAGCGTGGAGTGAATGTATGCCTCCACCAGGGAATATAGTCCCAAAAGAAGACCTGTGTTTATGGACAAATTTAAAGGACCGTGACTTCATAAGGCTGTGTAACTATTAGCAGGAGAAACATGGATTTTTAAGGTGGGTGTATCACTTGNAATGATTGTCAGTAACATAACATGTATGAAAATTGAATATATTAGGCTCAAACATGCACAATCACCGGTATGGTCCTTTAAACATGCAAAATCGCTCGTTTGGTCCTTTAAGACATCTCACAGCTTCCTCTTTCAATGTGGCTCTTGTCGTTCAGATGGAGCATTTCTTCAGTCTTACGCCTGATGCGGGGGCAGGGCAGATGCCCAGGCAGCAGGCGCTGGAGACGGTGAGGAACAACATCGCATGGGTCCGTCGGAACGAGGCGGAGATCAGAACATGGCTGGAGAACCATGTTGTCTGAGACTTTCATAGTTCAAAAGCAACGGGGACGGGTGGACGCATGGACGCTTACATACATGCAGTCCATCCACACGCATGCTGCTTCCAACAGAGCATTCTCCTTTTGTATTGCAGTGTCTTGTATAGAATTCTGAATTATTTTGGGGTAAAAGATGTCTTTATGCTACACTTCTCTTCTTAATTTAAGTAAAATTCCTTTAAATCTCAGGTGTTTGACTTCATGGGAACTGTTTATTTGTATTGGAAATAATGTGTCAATGAAATGCAAATGTAAGACTAAACTTTTACACAAATGAAAATATCAGTAAGTAAGTTTTGCTAAAATGTTTCCCTGCTTATATTTCATTCATCTGTTCCTGTTCTTGTTGCCCACCAGCAGCAGAGTCCGTGTCCGTGTCTTTACGTTCCGTCTGTATGTTTATCCAACAGTTCGCTCCAGATCAGGATATCTGAACCACGACGAGCAAGATTCCCATGAAATATGACATTTGTTATGACTCTGACCTTTCTACAGAAGTTCTCAACCTTTTTGAACCAAATACCAAAACCTCTAAATGCCCCAACAAGCCACCAACTCAAGTAAAACCAGCAAAACGCCTCGTGTTGCTGGACTGAAACAGAAGAATCTTAAGGTTTCCACATGTAAACGTGGCTCGTGTATTTATTCCAGGATGTAATTTATCTGAACAGCTCATCGCACATTTTCTTTGTCCAAAAGAAGTTTTCAGAAACTGTTTCATCTTATTTTGCTAAATTTTCAGCTTCCTTTTTGTTTCTCTGATGCTTCAAACAGATGCTGATTCTTCATCTTTGCTTTTCGTGCAGAAAATGGTGTCAAAGCTTCGGGTTTATTTCCAGCATCAGTTGTCACAGTTTAAGTTGAATGTGGATTTCAATGCCTCAAATGGCAGAAATCACTTTCTGTTCAGTGGATTTGTTTGACTTTATTGAATCATGCAGAAGGTGGCGCTCTGCTCCACAGAAATGAGAACGAATGTCAGTTTATGTATATGCACATGTACTCAGATTTTTAACTCTGTTGTCAATTTATGGGTAGAATTAATGGATTTAATTAATGTTGACCTGTGAACAGTTTAGCAGCATCTTCTAATCACAAAATCTAGTCCTGCTGCTCTGAGTAAACCAGCGTTGATGCTGATATCAACATGATTATGGCATTTACGTGTTTGGAAAAAAAAAAAAAAATGACATCGGTGAAAAATCAAGTTCAACCAAACATGCATGTTTGTGTGCTGACTGATGGTTTCTGATAAAGGCCTGGTGAATGCTTAGCATTTGGACAAAACTACTGGTATGGTCCTTTAAACCTGTGGTTTAAAGGACTGGTCGTTATGTATGTGTTATATATCAGACGCTGCTGTCAGAAAACAACGTGTGAGAATGTGTCTGGGTTTATGTTCAGCTTTGGCCTTTTCCACGTTTAAAAACTTTAATGTAGACCAGTGGTCACCAACTAGCGGACTCCGGTCCAGATCCAGACCCAGAGAGGCTTTTATCCGGACCATTGAGCATTTCTTGTGATACTAATATGAACTTGTATTTTAAGATGAGGAGAATTGTCAGCAGGCACAGCATGGACAGCTCAGTGGGGGCTCTATGGGTCCTCTGGCCGAAGCCTCTTGTCCAGTTGCGTTAAGACTCACCGTACCCTGAAAATTAGCTTAGCAGATGAGCTAGCAGTCAGACGTTGCCACATGACTCAAAGATCAGAAAAGCTGAGCAGGAAAAGGAAAGTTGAAGATGAGTGGACGTATAAATATGCTTTCATTCTTCCAGCAGCAACAAGACCCATGTGTCTGATCTGTTCAGTCTGTGGCATCAGAAAAAGTGGCAACGTTAAACGCTATTATGATACAAAACATCAAAAATTTGAAGAAACCGACCCACAACAGTCTAAGGACTAGAAAAATCAACAAACTCAGAGCACAGATATTTAAGATAATTTTTTAGGTTATTAAGTTCATGTTTGAAAATATACTTGTAACTAAGCAATTTAGTCTAAAACATTTCATAAAATATAAAGATGACACTTTATATTTTTTCCATTAAGCTTTCTGAATCATGTAATATCCATACATGTCAACTCTCTCGTTTTCCTCGGGTTTCTCTCGTATTTTCATCCCCTCTCCCAGCGTGCTCCCGTTTGGTAATTTCTCCCATAAATCTCCCGTATTTTGACAGTTATGCAGAATTGTCATTAGCCCAATCAAGTTGTTTCAGTAGCTTCCAATGAGAGAATAAGATTGGGTGGGGGGGCTCAATGTTGACAGGTATGGTAATATCTCGTGGTTACGGACCCACAGGAAGAGATAGTTGGAGCCACCTGAAATTTAGTTGAATACCCCGATGTAGAAGAGAGACACAGAACACAATTAAACACAGAGATTTTTGTGTGTTTTTGTAAGTATAATGTTTATAATTCCAGTGGAATTTACACAGTAAACAACAAATAAAGTCTAAAGTCAAACTAATAACAGCAGTGAAGTGAACAGCTCAAAGCGTGACGTTCATAAATCCACAGGATATCATGAGGTGATGTCACACTGAATCATTTATCATTTATCTCACGGAGTCAGAGGTTGCTGGGAGGTTGTCATGGGAACCTGGGTGTTGATGGTGATTCGCTGTCTGGTTTGACATCGGATCATCCCTGTGATGGCTCTTCTGAACCTGCCAGAGAAGTTTAAAAGAAGTCCTTAAATGCACCATCCAATTATTAATGTTTGGAGAACACACACACACACACACACACACACACACACACACACACATTCATGCACAAACACATGCACAGGTACATTCACACTTGCACAAACACATACACTGACATGCACACGCACAAACATATACGCACAGGTACATTCATACATGCACAAATACATACACATTCACATACACACACACACAGACATGCACAATGACATACACGCACAGGCACACACATGCACACATGCACAAACACACACACATGCACACACACACACACACACACACACACACACCACTCTCTCAGCTTGCTGAGGAGATAATCTCACTTTTTGTTGGCTATGACGTAAATACACGGATTGTAGAAGGTGGAGGACTTGGCAAAGAGCGGAGCGATGATCGCCGTGGGGGCGGGGATCTTCTGAGGGTCACCAAACGACGCCCAGAGACAAACCATGGAGTACGGAGACCACGCCACCGGGAACATGATGATCATCACGATGGACATCTGCGGACACAAACACACAGCGACTCAACTTTTAACGTTTTATCAGCTGTTTCTAGATTTAATCTTTGTCCTGAGATTAGGGTTAGGGTTAGAGATCAATTAATTATTGATCATTTGGGTCATTAATCGAGCTTCACGGCCCTCAAACTGCACGTCAAACAACAGCCAATCAGAGTGAAAGTCGATTGATGCTAGTGGCTGAATGCTAAATGGAGTTAAGGACCATATCAGTGATTTTCAATGTCTGAGCCCAATAAATATGACCTGCATACACGTTACGTTACTGACAGCCATTTTCCAAAACATAAAACTATTTCAGTTTTCCTGTTATTCTGCCAAATCCCCTAATCTTTCAAAATCAAACGTTCAGGTTTTACACACGCCTTAAAATTCAATCTTTCACCTGCTAATACTTAAACACAACTGCAGAAGACACAGTTAGCTCAATTTCTCTATAAAATCTGTCTCCTGAGACTATATTCCCTGGTGGAGACATACATTTTCTTCTGTATATCTGTGTTGGATCAGTTAAGTTTAGTAACGTCAACACAAAATTTCATAGATGTTTTGTTTGCTGTGATGATTACTGATCTCAAGTAGCTTCAAGTGTGCCTGGTTTTACAGATAACAAGCAAAGACGTAAAACAAGGCTGATTTCTTGAGCTTCCAATGGTTGAGGAATGAAGGACAGAATAAACAGTTTGAACTGCTAAATCGCAGGAAAAGCTGCTGAGTCATTTATTTGTTTTGTTTGGTAAATATCATAGATAAAAACTCTGATTGGTTTGATCGCAGTCAGGAAGCTGGACAACTCTGTCTGACCTAAAGATGAGGGGTGGAAAGAGAAATAAAATATTTTACTCAAATGAAAGTATTTGTGTAAAAAATCACTTAAATGAAAGTAAAAAAGTATTTTGTTTCAAATGTAATCTGAGTAAAACGTACTGACTGTCAGGACGGCTCCGGGACGCTCTTAGTTTTCTTATTGTCTCTGCTTTTATTTTCGCCTTGTCTGTGTGGGGTGTGTGGGTGTGTGCTGAGTCCACGTGTGTTTGTTTACAGGCGTTCCTGATTAGGGCGTGGTTTCAGTTGTTTGAATTTTCCTCCACCTATCGTTATGCCTCTTTGCTTCCCGCACTTGTGGTCACCTGATTCTGCTGGCCTATCACCTGTCATTGTATTTAATCGCTTGGGTTTGCCAGACTGTCATGTTGTCATGTTTCCTGTTACTCGCTCCTGGATTAAGTTTTTGTTTTTTTCTGCCGAAACCTTACTGATGTTTTTTCCTAGCTTGTCTAGTGAGTTTTAGTTATTCTACGCTTGGATTTTTTTTTGTACTTTTTTCCCCCTTGTGGATGTTTTTATGTTTATTATTCAAGTTGAGAAGGACTATCTGATTCTACTGTCATGTCTGCTTCTGAGTCCTCCTACCTGCCGCCTGACAAGTTACCTTACCAAAATATGCAAATATATGTATGTATGTATGTATTTAGAGTAATATCAATATTAGAATGCTTAATGGGATGACATGTTTTAAAAACGTAAAGTCAATGTTAAGTCTTTACTCACAGAGCTTTGCAGCAAAATTGTTATATATGTATATAACAATTTTGCTGTATATGTATTATATATATATAAAATTGTTATATATGTATAACAATTTTGCTGTATATGTGTTATATATATATAAAATTGTTATATGTATATATAACAATTTTGCTGCAAAGCTCTGTGAGTAAAGACTTAACATTGACTTTACGTTTTTAAAACATGTCATCCCATTAAGCATTCTAATATTAACTGATATTACTCTAAATTCGGGAGGAAAAAGAATTGCAGTAACTTTAAGCATTATAATATTTGACTAACAAGACAAACATTTAATAAAAATTCCACACTGAAACTGCCCATCCTACACATGCTAACGCTAAGGTCAGTTAGCTCAGTAGCTAACCTTAATCAACGTTAACGTGCATTTTTCAGTAACTAGCAAAACTGCAACCCAGAACAAGTGAAAGAATATTATTTTGGACATAAATGTTGGCAAAGCGATAATTTAGTCTGTTAGCTAACTTATGTCTGCATGCAGCTTTGATGCTGAGTTCTGATAAGCTGCTAACTCCACGTTTTTCAGCAAATAAAGTTAGCACTGCATGCTGTGGCTGTGTGCTTTTTTCTTTTTAAAGCTAAACTGGTCGCTTAAATGTGGCCAGGGATTGTTTTCTTCTATTTTGTCTGTTTTCTTGTCCTCTGAGCTCGTCCTCTCCATCTTTAGCATTGTGTCTATGGCGTACACACAGTGTGTTTTATTGCAGCCGCTGCAGTTCTTTTTACATTTCTGATGTTTTTTTGTTTTTTTTTTACTCTAACGGATGTCAGTTAAAATGTACTGAAGTACACTACTTGTAATTAAAAATTACTGAAGCAAAAGTAAAACTACTTTCTTTAAAAGTTACTCAAAAACGTACAAGTACAAAAAAAAAACTTTGTTACAATAACGAGAGTAAATGTAATTCATTAGTTTCCACTCCTGCTAAAGATGGCATCTATGCCAACAAGTGCAGCTGGACTTTATAAATGGTCATAAATCAAAGACCGTGAGGAAACAGGCTTGGTCCAGGTTTCACCTTGGTGACGTCCATCTGGTCGGACCAGTCGATGTTGATGCGTTCCAGACAGTTGCTGGCTTTGTGTCTCCTCACGGTGACGGACACGTTGTAGTAGCAGTAGAACATAACGGACAAAGGCAGCACGAAGTTCACAGCAATCACCGCCATCGTGTAAGAAATGAAGGAACTGTGGAGGGAAAAGACAGTTAGCAACAACACATACATTTTTCACATACATTCTGATTTATGCTGAAGGCTGGCAGAGACGTGCTGTAACGTACTGTAAGGCCCGTTTCACATGATTAGCAGTGAGCGCTGTGCTGACCTGAGCATTACAACATTATTATTGTGTATTGGGAGTTGAGCCGTGACTCCTAATGTTGCACCACGCCACCTTGAGTGACGTGCTGGGATTGGATTCTCCGTTTTGATGCAGCGCTAAACGTTCAACCAAATTCAACTTTGACCTTTCTGACACGCAACCAATCAGAGAACAGCTGTGCATCATGTAAGCAGAAGTGCCACAGCGATGGAGGAGAAGCTCATAACCTGTAGAACAGTTTAGAATGCTGACTCAGCAGTCGATGTTATTTCACTTTTCTTCTCTGAATGAGAAGAAGAGCCAGAGCCTGCTTTGTTGCGATGTCTATGTTGCTACCCGATTTGACCTGGAAACCTGATTTGGACCATAAATGTGCAAAGATTGCCCATGGTAACCATCAACATGTCATTAGCAAGAAGCACTTCCTGTCAGCGCTGGGTTGAGCTCAGGCTGCTCATGGACAAGCAGAGTCTGGATGACAAACTCAGCAGTAATGCTCAATGCTTAGCATGTGACACGGGCCTAAGACTTCTGCCACGGTGGTTCTGGGGTTTGTTCTTGTCTATTTGTCAGCAGGATATTTACTTAACAGATTCTCACAAAACCTGGTTGGAAATTTGAAAACAGAACACTGAAGAACACGTGAATTGTCACTGCTCCATCCACTTCTGCACTCCCTCCTCCTGTGCCCGTTCTCTACCTTCTCTTTCCAGCTCCTTCCTTCCTCTGTTCTCCTTCCCAGTGCTATTTAAACACTGATTCTGCAGTTAATGGTTGCCAGATTGTACGGTGCTCGTCACTGTCAGTCGCGCTGCTACTGTGTTATTCTGTTTTCTGACCAGCCTGTTTATGTACGATCTGCCTGTTTCCTCACAGTCTTTGATTTATGACCACTTATAAAGTCTAGCTGCACTTGTTGCTTATATTTGTTTGCCAGTTGACCTGCCTTTGATCATCACCTATTTTTGGACTCTGCTGCTGCCTGTTCCATGTGGATTTATCTCCGTGTTCTTAATAAAATGTTTTAGACTCCTTATCTGTGAGTCGGTCTCCGCTTCTAGGTTCTCGGTCTGTGTACATAATGGCTTTTATAATGGCTAATTGATTTTCGTTTTGGAATGGGGAAATGAAAAATGAACCATTTTTCTATTTTCGTTTTAGAATCAAAAAACAAAAAAAGCCGTTTTTCTATTTTTGTTTTGGAATGGGAAATCAGAAAATGAATCGTTTTCCGATTTTCATTTTGGAATAAGAAATCGTAAAACGAGGGAGAACTGGTTCTCTGCAGAGCACAGTTGGGTGTTCCTCAACCAGTGGGTGTTACTACACCGGTAGACGTGATTGGCTGGAATCTATGTCAGTGATTCTTAGGGAAAGAAGTTAACCAGCTCATGCAGTCATCCTCAAAATCCAGACCGGGTCCGAACCACAACTGTCTCTGGACTCTGAGCAAATTATACTTTCCATATGTATTGTTTGTATTATCTGCAGGACATCGCTAAGATGCAACAAATCAAAATTCTCTGCTTTCTCCACTGCAAAGTGAAACTTAATGTCTGACTGAGAGGTGACAGCACAGCTAGTGTGTCTGTCTCCCCATCCCAGAAAACTCTAAAAAAAACTCTAGAAAACTGTAGTTCATGTATTTATTTTCCTTCATACGTGTTAGTACTGCATGTGTTGTGTTGATTGATTGACTGAAGTTAATAAAAACTTGTGTAAATAGTTCTCTGACTCGGTGATCAGAAACATTGGTCTGAAACAAATTCTGAGGCTGTTCTTTTAATAGTTTTCTAAAAAACAAACCAACAACCAAAAAAAAATCTAGCAACTTCTGATCAACCCATATCCACGTTAGGCTTAAAATACCAACTTCCAGATCAAGCCCTGCCCACTTTTGGCTTAAGCCCCTCCCACTTCCGGGTTAAATCTAATCCATTCAAGTACGAATATGGATAATTTAGTGGTTGAACAGATACATATAATGGTGTACTCGCTCATCCCTAGTTATCATGAATTCTTTTGGCCAGGGTAATTGTGTAGTGATAATCTGATATGGTGACAGCTCTATTATCTATTAAATCTGGTTACTTGTTGATTGATGGACACATCTGATCTGACATAATTAAATGAGACAAATAAAAAATAGATGACATCAGGAAGGGTAAATACTTTTTCGTGGCATTGTAACTCACGCGTCGTTGTTTCTCCAGTCGATGGTGCAGGTCGCTCCTGTGGGGTCGGGGGCATATCCGGCCCAGCCTGCTATGGGCATGGAGGACCAGAACACGGCATTAAGCCACACCGCCATGATCAGAAAGTTGTATGAGCGGACCGTCATCTTCTGTCCTAGAGAGAGAAACAGAAGCCACAGACAGAGAATGAAGTCAAAGTAACAACTAAACAGGTTTATGATACGTGTTAATAATTATTTTAAGTTAATACTGTTATGAAAAACAATTATGAAAGTTTCATGTTTTAACATTTGAGAGTCTTTGTAGAAACCCTCAGCAGCTTTATTTAACCCTTTGGGATCCACCATTGCTGCTTATACTTTGACTCAACCTGTAAAAATCTTGAACTGAACTAATTTTGTCACTTAGCATCAAACACAGTATAACTTTTATTTATTTATGTATTTTTTCATAGGAGAACCTGATTTCACTCTACTGCGTTTTCAGTCAGTTTTTGGGCTCTTTCATGGCAACATGGCTCAGGCTTTAGTTTCTGTGTCACATCACACCACGTGTTCAAATTAGCATGTAATGCATCCAGAAATACATCAACGTCCCACAGCGGTTCTATCAGCAAACAACAAAAACTGGTGTGAAGCTACAAGCGATGCACAGCTGAGGGCTGTACCACGAAGCCAGATTAGTGTGTTAGCGAGGTATGTTGAGCCTAAAGCCAGGATTTTCAGAGTCATGAAGGTGGCTCACTTTTAATCTGGCTGGATCACCATGGCAACTCATGCTGCAGACGTAACCTGGTCAGGACCAGGTTATGTTGAGAGTTTCGGCTTGAAATCAACTATAAAAAGCGTCACCCTTTCAACTCTTGTGGAAATTGTGTCACCATTCTTTCCAGATCACATTGATCTGGCTGCTGGAATTGTGCGAGGTTCACTTCAGAGAGAGAGAGAGAGAGAGAGAGAGAGAGAGAGAGAGAGAGAGANGAGAGAGAGAGAGAGAGAGTGTTTAGAGACAGAATAGATCCGTTGGCTTTTTCTGACGATGTTCTCTATGAATGCTACAGATTCTCAACTGATGGAATACGTTATGTAAACTTGTGCCGGACCGGACAGGAGCCATGCACTTACAGTAGCGCAAACTGTATGTATCACATCACATTGCGTATATATATGTACAGAATGTGTCGGTGCAACAAGTTTGCATATAGTATTCTCTCAGCTGAGAATCTGTAGCGCATACTGTATGTTTGTGGTGTTCCCAGGCCATTTACCCACACTGGCTATAAAAGAAACCTTCTATAAAATCGCAGGTAACATACATTAATAGTTCACTATGTTATGAATCAGTATGACTTTAGCCTACATTAATAGTGTACAGTATACAGCTAATAGAACACAGATTAAAAATGGATTAGTCGACACTAATAAAATTACTTTCACTTTGATTTGGTCAAAAACTAGTGATTGTTATGTATCCTACATGGACAGTGCCAGACCTAAATGCAGTTCTTAGTATAATATTTAAATCTGCTGCATCAGGTTTAAAGTGTCAGAGCTGCAGAATGTGCAGCACCACGTTAGGAATAAACGGTGGCACTGAGATGCATTGAGTGGTAAATTACATAAAACTTACATCTAACCTATCAGCAACTTTCTCCAGCATTCCTCCCTAGCTTTATTTGCAGCAACGTGTTGCTTTTAGCAGTTATGATGTGTTTGAAATCTTCATAACGCTGCATGATAACTTTGCTCCTCCTGACTGAAATAAACAGCTCTGATTGGTCCATTTTGTCCAGTAGTAGAGGTAAATGCTGGCCGACGCCCCCTTTATGTGAACACGCACAGAGCTTGATGAGGAAAGCCTGGGTTGTTAAAGACGGTTGATAACCAGCATCATGGTACCCGTTATCTCTGACTGGAGTTTTAGGCTTTGAGGAGCAGCTAAGACAAAGAAACACTGGATCTGATGAATGTGCTTCGTGGTACAGACCTCAGATTCAGAATGTGGGACGTTTCTGTCTGGGTGTTTTGGGGAGGTAACTGTGAGGCCGACACGTCTGAAGCTTGAAGTCGTTTTGGTCAGAAATACAGAATTCAGCAAACGAGCCTTCAGGAGCTCAGAGTCAGTCTGAGTGTTTTATTAGGTCAGACCAACAGTTTATTCTAAGTATTCATGATGTTTGGATGAATGTGCCGTCACGCTTTTCTCTGATTAATGTCATAAAGAAGCAGCAAAGTGACGCGTCCAACAGGAAAACTCACTGAGGCGAGACAGGAACTGCTGCTGCTCAAGGTGTGCCAGGTATCGTGTCGTGTGTGTCGTTACATGTGTGTGTGTAGTGTATGTTGTTGTGTGTGTCATGTGTATCATTACGTGTGTCATATGTATTGTTACGTGTGTGTAGTGTGTATCATTACATGTGTCATGCATATCGTTACATGTGTGTTGTTACGTGTGTGTCATTGCATGTGTTATGTGTATTGTTACATGTGTGTCATTATGTGGGTGTCGTGTGTGTGTGTGTGTGTGTGTGTGTGTGTGTGTGTGTGTGTGTGTGTGTGTGTGTNGTGTGTGAGTTTACCTATGTCAGGTCTGCAGATGGTCAGGTAGCGATCGATGGCGACCACGGTCAGCAGGCCGATGCTCGCCATGCCAAAGAAGATGTTTAGAGCCGCGTAGATCTGGAGACGAAAACAAAAGTCTGAGTTTCCTTTTCACACACACACACACACACACACACACACACACACACACATGATAATGGTCCTGCTGTGTTTGTAACAGTTATGTAAATGTGAATGTGAACAGCGACATCTGGTGGTCACTAAGTGAGACGCTGGTACACACGTGACGACAGAAATAATCTACAGCAAGCACACACACTCACACTCACTCAGACAAGTTTGTGTGTGTGTCAAGTCAAGTTTATTATAGTCGTCTATCAAATGCGGTGCTTCAAAGGGCTTCTGTTCCTGACGCCAAACTCTGCAAAAGACACGGAAAAACCCCTTAATAAATCTGCGCATGCACACACATGCACACACACGTGTACAAGTACATCTGCAGAAATATGCAGAAAGCAGCAGTTTCCTTTGTTTAGTTTGATACTTCATGATATTTATGCTGAACATCACTGGTTCATTCATAAAACTCAGTCATGTGGTGTAACGTGTGTCTTTCTGATGTGTGTGGGTTTCTGATGTGTGAGTGTGTTTATGATGCATGGGCTCAGCTTTGTATCAGATTAGGGTCACATGGTCCGTCATGGCGGTGTAACAACAGGAAATATCCTAATCCGTGTGAGGAATGTGAGCATGCGGCTGCTGCAGTGGAGCAGCTGAACATGCGTCACTGAAAATTCCCTCTGTTTCTGTGTTTTTCTGTTTGCTGCCACAAAAACACGGGAAGCTGCTGCTAAAGCTGCTTCAGCAGGTGCTGACACGGGCGAAGTGTTCCCTACATGAAGAAGTTTAGCACATTGCACTTTTTATTTTAATGAAATGGTTTCTCTACATTCATATGTTGCTGCTTCAGATCAGGACAAAATAAATCCTATTTAATTATGAAATTTACAAATTCTAAAATAAGAAAAAGCAAATACTTTTATCCACTGTAAGTAGTGTGCAGGTACACGAGCGCCCGCGGTCATAAAATGTACATCTCTCAACCACGGCTGGGGGGGGGGGGGGGNGAGAGAGAGAGAGAGAGAGAGAGAGAGCGTGCACAGTTTCACTCTCCATTCTCTCTCTTTGTTTCTCCTCTGATGAAATTAATTGAGTTTACTGTGAAATGTCACAGGCTCTGAGCACGCTGACTGATCCTGATCATGCGACCTGAGCAGGAAGCAGAGACACCTGCAGCGCAAACAGGACATCCTCAACACATGTTTTAAACATCAGGAAATAATAGTAACTAAATGAAAGCCACACTGTGAGTTTTGGTGCTCATACACAACTCAGACAAGCGTGTTGTTTAGAACAACCAAAAATAAATTGGTTAAAAAAATTGGTTCCCTTTAGAACCACAAATAGCAGGACCTGAAGTGGGAACTGTGATGACATCATAAGTGGGCGTGTCGTTCTACCTCCATGAAAGTCAAAAACAAAGGAGAAGCTGAAGTGTGTGTTTGCTTATGTAATTCAGTTAGATTGAAGTAAAAACTTTTAACAAGGTGTTGAAAGCTGCAGGTAAATAATGCTGTCCGCCATCTTGCTTGTTTTTACTGTTACTTAAATAAAAGAAAAAGCTGCTGTTTCTTCTGTTAGTGATGCAATAGTTCCACTACAAATACTGTAGGTGGAAATGTGGGTTTGCTAGATGGCATCTTGGTTCCAGAGGTGTGTAGTAACGCGTTCCTTTTACTCCGTTACATTTTCTTAAGTAACTTTTTTCACAAAATTGTACTTTACTAAGTAGTTTTATTGCAGGATACTTTAAACTCATACTTGAGTATATTTATGAAGAAAAACATATACTTTTACTCCGTTGGTTGCACTCTTTACGTTACTTTTTTATTAACTGTGAAACATCGTTCCGACGCAACGAGTCAAAATTTTCCACTTTCTCCACTGTAGCAGAGAAACTGAAAGCGACTGCTTCACTGTGTGTGTATGTGTGTGTGTGTGAGTGTGTGTATGTGTGAGAGAGAGAGAGAGAGAGAGCACTTTGGTCCAATCACATTCAGTGTCCTGTCATCTCCATGACAACGATGGGTTGACACGTCTTGATAGGTGGGCTGGCCGGTGCCTTTGCACTTAATATAATACGATTTAAAATGAACTTAAACTAAGAAAACACATTTTTTTTCTTTCTTGGTGCTTAGACGAAAAATGGATTCTAAAAAGAGAGAAAAAAAGAAAGGGTGGCGCAGAGAAACAGCGGACAATTACAGACTTATTCCTCTCTGGCATCATTTTCATCTGGCCATACCCCCCCCCCCCCCCCCNCGTCTTTGTTGCTAAAAATGTGACATTTCAGCTTCTAAGAATCAACATGGAACTTGAGGAAACATGAGGCGGTAAGCTGCAACATTAGCTACTTAACTAGCTGTGCTAACTCAAGTATTCCTGTTCTATTTTGAGTAAATTCATGAAGCTAACCTAGCTAACTGTCTTAACTAGCTGCTGCTGCTAATGCTAACTCAAGTTTTCCTGTTCTATTCTGAGTAAATTCATGAAGCTAACCTAGCTAACTGTCTTAACTAGCTGCTGCTGCTAATGCTAACTCAAGTTTTCCTGTTCTATTCTGAGTAAATTCATGAAGCTAACCTAGCTAACTGTCTTAACTAGCTGCTGCTGCTAATGCTAACTCAAGTTTTCCTGTTCTATTCTGAGTAAATTCATGAAGCTAACCTAGCTAACTGTCTTAACTAGCTGCTGCTGCTAATGCTAACTCAAGTTTTCCTGTTCTATTCTGAGTAAATTCATGAAGCTAACCTAGCTAACTGTCTTAACTAGCTGCTGCTGCTAATGCTAACTCAAGTTTTCCTGTTCTATTCTGAGTAAATTCATGAAGCTAACCTAGCTAACTGTCTTAACTAGCTGCTGCTGCTAATGCTAACTCAAGTTTTCCTGTTCTATTCTGAGTAAATTCATGAAGCTAACCTAGCTAACTGTCTTAACTAGCTGCTGCTGCTAATGCTAACTCAAGTTTTCCTGTTCTATTCTGAGTAAATTCATGAAGCTAACCTAGCTAACTGTCTTAACTAGCTGCTGCTGCTAATGCTAACTCAAGTTTTTCTGTTCTATTCTGAGTGAATTCATAAAGCTAGCCTAGCTAACTGACTTAACTAGCTGCTGCTGCTAATGCTAACTCAAGTTTTTCTGTTCTATTCTGAGTGAATTCATAAAGCTAACCTAGCTAACTGTCTTAACTAGCTGCTGCTGCTAATGCTAACTCAAGTTTTCCTGTTCTGTTCTGAGTAAATTCATGAAGCTAACCTAGCTAACTGTCTTGGGGCCAGGCCAGAATTATCATGATTTGTTATGTGGTAAATATTTGATTTATTACTGTCTTCTGTTTCTTTATATGATATGGATTGTATTAGAAGCTACATGTGGCTACGTAGCATTTTTTTTTCTCAGACGAGCACTTTATAGCTTGTTGATCATTCTAAAGTATAAACTTGCTCAAAGTTACTCACTACTTAAGTAATCTTTTTAATAGATACTTTCTTACTTTCACTCAAATCATTATTTTGGTGACTACTCTTACTTATACTTGAGTCACTATTATCATAAAGTAACAATACTTTTACTTGAGTACAGTTTCTGGCTACTCTACACACCTCTGCGCAGATACCAAATGGAACCGATTCAAGAATCAGAAGTTTTTGGTGTAAAAACATGATTAGTGAACTCTCCTGTTGTACATGTTCATGCTTCAGATTGGCCCCCCCTCACACAGTTTGCTGTTGCCATGGTGATCAGCAGGGATGGCATGCGTACACTCTGCATAATCAAGCCACATCAGAACATCACTGTTGTTAGCTAAGTTTCTATTTGTGTATATATACACGACATCATTCGTGCCATTTCTGACTAAGTCTGACATCTTTTTTTTTTTTTTTTTTTTCTGAAGATGTCATTAGAGCTCCTTCCTGTCATTCTGGATTGGTTGCTAAGCAGCTATTCATGGATTACATGGGCTATTTCTGCAGTATAAGTGTTGTATAAGTGTCTTAATGAACATTTGAAGTTTCTCACATTACACCAACCTGACAGCCAGTGTAGCCAAATTTCCAGCTGCCATGAATGTCAGAAGCAGCTGACATCGGATATCCGATACCAGCCACTCCGATGTCGGTGAAGGCGAGGTTGATGATGATGAAGTTTGTGGCAGTGCGAAGCTCCTTAAATTTCACAAACATTAGCAGCACCACGATATTACTAGCTAAACTGATGACACCTGAAAAGAGAAAATCAGAACCAAAGAACAAACATGATCATTCGATGTCTTAAAGGACGTTACCGGTGATTTTGCATGTTTGAGCCCATTAAATACAACCTACATATGTGACATTATCAACAACCATTTTTCAAAACATACCACTGGACCTGTAAATATTAGAATTTTTTCTATCTTCCAGACTGTTGTTGGTTTCAGTTCATTCCAGTACACTGTATATCACAGCAAACATGATGTCTTGTAAATGTTTTTTTTTTTTTTTTTNTTTTTTTTTTTTTTTTGCTGAAATGACTTTAACTAGTCCAACATGGAGTTGCATGGAAAACAATGTATGGCTTCGCCAGGGAAATTGCAGGAGAAGACGGGTTTTTGAGAGAAATTAAAAACGACTGTCCTATCTAAATTCAAATGTGTGTTCGCTGACCAAACATTGAATTTTAAGATGTGTGTATCACCTGAACATTTGACTTGGAAGATTTGGGGATTTGGCAAAATAACAGGAAAACTAAAATAAGGTTTTATGTTTTGGAAAGTGGTTGTCAGTAACGTATTTGGATACGGGGTAGCGTCAAATAATCCACTTTCACAGCACTTTCTGGTACAAATTACCACCGTATAAGTCTTAGCAACTCTAGAAAAGGTAATGAGTGACTCATGTTTGAACAAATACAAAGCTATTTTGATGCTAACAATTTAAACACAGATTATCAACATGCCTATAGGGCTGATGATTCTACATGCACGGCTCTATTATAATCTATTTAAGTCTATTATAATAGGATCAAGGTGTAAGCTAAAGGCAGTACCTACACTGAAACTGAATGTGCACAGTAAACCCACTGGACAAGTTACAAGAGATAAAACTTTTAGGTCTAACCTTGGACCATAAATTAACGTGGTCGGAGCAAATTGACAACATTTTGAGTAAAACAGACATCTGTAAGTTGTGAGAAGAGGTTTAAAAAGTATGCCATCAGATGTCATCAGACAAATTATTAATGCTTTAGTTCTGTCGCAGCTTGATTGCTGCTCAGTGATCTGGTCCAGTGCTTCAGTTACAGAAATGGAAAAATTTCAAGTTGCTCAAAATAAAGCTCTTACAGAACTAATGCAGCTAATATGCATGACATGACTGTCTGGGCTGGCTAACTGTCAGACAGTAGCTGTGTTTACATGGACCTTAATATTCTGCTAATAATCAGAATAATAGCCTAGTTAGAATAAAAGCGTCTCATCTATCCACCCTGATCGAGACTGGACTGATCTGGACCGATTGGAAGGAATTTTCAGTTGGGTTGAGAGGGTTTAAACCTTTCGTAATCCATTCAGTCAGAAAATATTAGCACCTAATAACCATGTAAAGGCTTAATCTCATAGTTTCTCTCTGGTCAGAATAAATATATTCTTTCTGCACGTTTGCCTGTGTGGGGGTAACATTAGTTGTGCTGAGATGCTGCTTAATTAGAAAGAACAGCAGAAATGCAAATCCTGTTCCCAGGACACCATGTGGGCCCATCTGAAAACTGTATTAACAGGGAGAATGAATGAATGAATTTAATTTTATAGGAAACAAAAACACTTCTTCTTCTCCTCCTACTGTATAACGGGTGTTGTGCCAAAATCTGCATCCCTTCCGAAAATTGCATCCCCACTTCTGCCGAGATTTGCAAATAATTTACTGTAAATAATTTTCTGAAGATGAAGGAATGAAATCGCGTTAACAGCACATTTGGGGTTATTTGGATGTGACAGGGTGAGTTTGCTGAACGTTTCCTCAGGGCTCAGAAAGGAGGAGATGCATTTTTCAGCAAATGGCTTGTCTGCCGAAATTTGCATCCTTGGTGTAAATAACTTTCTGAAGATAAAAGAACAAAATGAATGAAAATTCACATTTGGGGTTATTTTTGTGTGACAGAGTTAGTTTGGTGCATTCAGCCTCCTCAGGAGTGAGAAAGGAATAACAGCAGAAATAACAAATAAATAAGAATGGAGGACTGAATCTCTGCTGCCCAGCAGCTGTAGGTATTATTGTTATTATATTTATCTAAGAAATGCCATAATGTTAGATAAAACTTATTCAAAGGAATAAATTTTGTTTTGGATTATGTGATCCATTGTCTGCGAGTGGAGATGCAATTCTCAGCACAACACCGACAAATTAGACGCTTCACAGCGGGCGGAACTACTTTGCTCATGTCAAAAAAGTTCTATTGTGATGAAATGCTTTGGGGCATGTAAACACACATCTTATCTGATCACTTTATTTAGCGTCCATAGCAACAGTTAAGGTGGAATCTCTAGTCAGAATGATTTCAATCGGGTTGAAGAAATATTTGCCCATGTAAATGCAGATTGTGATCCTCTTATGCTTTGCTAAGTTTAATCAGAAATACACTGGTGACAAGAGCACCAAAGCTATTATATGAACGGTTATTTTCTCACTTTTTTCAGCATAGTTATCAAATACGATATGCAGTATAAAACAGGTTCAGGTTACCTAAATCAAAAACAAATACATCATCTGGAATTCACTGCCAGTGCATATAATAAAGGAAAATACTAAGGATCAGTTCAAAACTTTATTAAAATAGCATCTTCAAAGACATCAGGAACAGTAATTGGATATAATGAACAGATATAAATGTATTTTTACACTGAAAGCTTGATTTCTAATTTTGTGTTTGCTTTAACATCTTGTTCAAAGGTGACAATGCTGTTTCTCTTTGGATTTTTTGAATTATGGATTTTAGGAAATGGAGCTGGCTTATTTTGTTTTTGTGGTATGTTGTGTATGTGTGTATATCTATATGTGTGTTGGACCCCAGGAAGAATAGCTAATGCATGTGCTGGTGCTAATGGGGATCCAAACAAAAGAAAAGTTGGGCTTTAACAGGCAAAATCACCAGTGTGGTCCTTTAAGCTGATAACGGTAAGAAACAGAACTGCACCACATTGACATGAGACTTTATCATTACAGGAAGGATCATGTGTTAGGAGCTATGAGGTCCAAAATGTTATTAAAATAGCTGTAGTGAGATTCAGGCATCATTTCCTTAACGGTCCTATTTGTCTGCAATTATCCTGTTTACTCATATTTAAGTTTTAGATGATATCTGTCTTCTATTCAACTAAATTTCCCTAAATTAGAAAATGTCCAAGTGACCAACCTGACTATCTTGATGCAGCACAAAGTTTTGCAGGCTTACAGCTTAGATATTATAGGTGAAAACTGAACTGAAAGGGCGTGATGATGAAAACATATGAAAGTTTGGCCTTTATTTGTTAAATACTTGGTTCTGATTGGCTGATAAGTATCTGCAATAGTTTTATATCAGGACTATTCAAGTTGTGGTTAATAACAATGTCTGTCATACTGCAGGTAACCATAGCAACAGTGCTCAGTGTATTTACATTCACGCTACTCTCAGCTTATTTGTCTGCACTGTGAATTACGTCAATAACGTGATGTAAACATGGACAGAATTAATAGGATTCCACGGATCACCGAACATACGTGACATATTGCGTAATCGAGTATAAGGAGAGTCAGGTGAGGACATACATGTGGACATGTTTTTCTCTCATAAGGTTTAGATGCCCGGATAAATCAATTAAAAAAACACATCCTCTGTTAGTAAGTTCACTCTGATTTATGCAGATTTCAATCTAATTATGGTGTTTAAATGACATTTGAAAAAAATAATTTATTGCCTTAAAGGACCATACCAGTCATTTTGGTAGCTAACTGTCTTAACTGTCTCCAGGCCAGAATTGTCATGATTTGTTATGTGGTAAATATCTGATTTATTACTGTCTACTGTTTCTTTATATGATATGATTTGGATTGTATTAGAAGCTACATGTGGATACTTTGCTTTTTTTTTCCTCAGATGAGCACTTTATAGCTTGATGATTATTCTAAAGAATAAGCTTGATCAAAGTTACTCACTACTCAAGTAATCTTTTTATAGATACTTATTGTCACTGAAGTCACTATTTTGGTGACTATTCTTACTTATACTTGAGTCACTATTATCATAAAGTAACAATACTTTTTACCTGAGTACAGTTTCTGGCTACTCTAACCACCTTGTGTCTGTAAACAGTGCAGAGGGACGACACATTTCTGTAGCTTAGTTTAGTTTTTTCAGCTTGTCGTAGTGTCACAGACATTCATCATCTAACCTGACATGAATTAAGCTTGATGCCGTACAGTCTGGCACAGATTAGGACAAAGAACATATTGATCGTCTCACACAGTGGGACATATCGTGAACTTAAAATCATGGTAAACTCATGGCAGTTTGCAGCAGCATGGTTTCCTCCTGCAGACAGCTGGACAGTGGTGAGAAACCTGTCCACCGGTCAAATCCACGTCTGCATGCAGCAAAATATATAACTTTCTGACTCCGCCACTCACCGGGCACGCCCACTTCATGCTGTGATTGGCTGGCTATGATAAGGTGTGAAAGCTGGGCGGTTTTAATTTCTCTCTCAGGATCTCTTGGAAAAAAATTAATATAAAATAATTTTAAAAAACTTCTAGCTTATAGTAAAAAAGTGTAGCTAGATAATACTCAGTTATTTTTTTAAATTATTATTGTGTTATCATAGTTTATTATTTAGAACTGTGTTATAAAATGTCCAAATGTCCTTTCAGCTCATGTTGAGATGTCTCTTTCTTTATATCTTTATCAAACTGTACAAATTAGTCACATAAAAGAAAAATGTTGCTGCTTAACAATAATTCAAGCACAGCAACTCAAACAATATTCATATATTATTTAAACCAGGATTAAAAGATATTAGTTATATTGGAAAAGTCAAAATTATCTGAATGTTTAATGATTTGATTTGATCTTAATTTGTATTTTACTAACAATGGAGAATTAAATTATACTTTTATTGATTTATTTAACTTATATTATTCTGTTCATTTATTGGGTATTATTTATTTCATTTGTTTTATTATTCATTTTTGTGATTGCATTTGTTATATGTTTATTTTTTATTGCATTTTATTTGTTTGCTTTTTTCTATATAAAAATATCTCCAAAACGTTAACTTAAATGATCAGTGAGGAAGAAAAGCAGTTTTATTTCAGCTGGATTTCGTGCATTTTTTAGTCAAGGTTTGATTATCCGTAGGAGCTAAAAACAAAAAACAAGAAATGTTTATTTAACTTATTAAAGTTAAACCAACTGGAGAAACATTATTGTTTAACAGTGATGCTGTTCACAAATTATACACATAAACAAGAGGAACCAGACAGCCATAACATAACATAACACACAGAACTACAATATTTGTCTGATTTTACCTGCAGTTATTAGATATGCAGCCACAATGTTGTGCTCCAGTTGTGTAAAGGCACTTTTCCCACCGTAAGATGCAACATCAGCTGAAATATTGACTGCAGAGTCAAAGCCCATTTTCTGAAGTGTAAATAAATAAAGATAAAAATCCAAATGAAGCAAAGAGACTCAGGAAGGAAAATCTGAGGAAAGCCAAAAGGACGTGTGGAGTCAGTAAAAGCTGTGGGTGTTTGTGGAGCTCAGAGATGAGGTGGTGGTGGAGGATTTGATGGTGAAGGATTATTACATACCACTGCTCCCCTTTCACCAGTTACTAGGAGGCAGAAACACAAGAGAGGATTAACACTCACATAGTTTCAAGTTGTTTCTGACCACTAAGCTTTGAACATGTTTTTTCTGACATCAAATCTAACTGAACAGAAAGCTCTGAATTGTGAAGTTTTGCTACTTTCAGTCAATATACAGTATATTTGACCTTTAAACAATTTTTGCTTTAAAAAACCTATAATTGCACTTCCAAGGATTTGCTCTGTCTTGAAATAATAATGAAATAAAAATACAGACCTGAGGAGCATCAATGACAGCAACAGCAACCAAAACACCTGAACTGTAGCCTAAACCCTGACCTGAGCCCCAACCCTAACCCTAACCCTCAACCAGACGTTCTCAGGCTCCTCTTCACACACTGTCTTCTTCCTGTTGCACTAGTGCAAACGTCCTACCAACGTTTGATGGAAAGGAGGACTGAGCATCTTTATACCTTTTGAGAGGATTTCTCAGCTGCAGCATTGGACAGAATGGCTGGACAAACTGTATGAGTGGCTAAGAGGGTCAGATATCCGTTTTGTCTGCTCACTCCCAGAACATGTAAGGGAACAATATGATATTATATATACTGTATGTTGTGTATTTACCTGTTTGCATTTGCACTTATTGTTACTGTAGAGAGCGGCACACACATGTATAAGGCGACATCAGAACGTAATGGAGATTTTGGAAGTAAAGCCAAATAATACACCTCAGCTCCATCTATGGTCTCATCTTTATATTGTTATATAGAGGGTTAACAAGTTCCCAGGATATAACAATATAATAACATAATATATAATATCTGCTACATTACATATCATAATAATAATTAAATATATACATATATATATTTATTATTATTATTATTATTACATATCACTATATATATAGGATTTTTATGGTCTGTGATGTGAATTCTGACATATTTCTTCACCTTTTTTCTCTGCAGGATTCCATCTTACAAACAAACAGAAGAATCAGCAGCAAACATTCTGCTTTATTTTCCTTCATGACATGTATGATGACTTGGTAATGATCAAACACAGTGGAAGAAATGAAAATAGTTGTGTATGTTACTGAGAACAAAGTAGATTTTTTTCAGTTTGACAGTGAAAACAGAGGCTCCACCTCACACTGACCAGGTGAGTTTTACTATCCAACCAAAGACTGAGGCAGTGACTCTTTAGTCAAAGGTTTTCATTCGCACACCTTCATCACGTGGATCGGAACAAACCATCTGCAGCGTGCTAAACATAACATCCAACACGCTGCTCATCTCTAAACTCTCAAAGCATCACACTTTCAAAGTCTGGAACGGTGTCACACGAGGTGACATCAGCCTTTTACACTGTTAAGTAAATGAGCTGTCATACTGACGTGTCATAACTCCTCTGCTCTTATGATGTCAGTTTACCCTGCACTACTTCCTCTGAAAGCTTCTAACTTTTACATGTGTAATAAACCAACTTAGTGTTCATAAGTATTTTGTATGTTTGGTTGATTCATTTCACTTATCTTTTCTGCATATTGTTAGCACTCCGTTTTTTCTGGCAGAAGCAGACCTGATGGTTTTGGCAGTCAGCTGTTCTGATGACTCCTTTAGATGGACGTATGTGTTTATTCAGTAACGCTGCTTTATATTAATAAATAATGTCTTCTTATGCTCAAAGCAGTAATGCAATAAGCAAACAGGATGATTCTAAGCTGCAATGGATAGAAGAGTCCAGATGCTGATGAATGTTAGCAGCAGCCATGCTAGGAACATGTAACGCAAATTTAATTGGTGCAAGCTTACGAATAGTGGCTTGGTGACATAGTGACTTCTTGGGTCCAAAAACACACCAGCAGACTGAAATGAGAATAGACCTGCATGAGCAGCAGTTACCATGGTGACATGCCACAGCTAGCTTGCCGGTTAGCTAACTATGAGAAAGCTAGCTAGCTCGGTTGCTAACTGGACAATACATTGACGTAAAGTCACATAATTGTATTATCCACTCCTGTCTCCTAACTGACTGTGAACATGCTGCATCTTTTTGTGGAGATGTTTAAACTCTGGCAGGGCAGGATTAAACAAAATCAGATGGTGAGACAAAGCTAATATGACGCTTCCTCCATGTTGAACAACAGTTCTCTACGTTCTGTGAAAGGTCAGCAGTATCAAAACGGCTTAGGATTGGGAAGCCATGCAAATTCATGTCTCAAAGTTCAACAAAATTGAACTCTATGCAAAAGCATCGCGCAAATTTTTCAGCATGAAAATATAACACAGATTTTTTATTTGGTCACCGCACAAATTATTTCGCCGTCATGTGAATTTAGTTTGCCCCTGCAAATGAATCTAGTATTCGCGCAAATCACATTGAAATGAATTAATTTCAATACGAAATTTTGCCATAAAAAGTGCAAGTGTGATTGCCTGTTTAGAGTTACAGGTGTTAAACTGTCAACACTGAATAAACACAGTGAAACAAACATTAAAAAGCTCCATAAAAATAATTTTAAACTGTCTCTCCATATGAAAAAGATCTTTTTGTTTGGTTTCATTTTCAGTCAAAACAGATGATTCCCCATAAAACAGTTCACGTTGTGCTGTGACATTAAAGTAGCTCCACGTTTCTAGAACTTGTTGATATCTTCTTCAGTGTCACCATGGTTTGACCTTGCCTTTGAGGCAGATACCAATGAGAACGCTGTCATCCCTCTCACATAGATCAAAACAGGAAGTGGGAAAGTGTCCGCTGTTCCGGTTGACTTTGTTCCTCGTCAGTCTTACCGCTTGCCATAGCTCTGCTCCAGCCACTGACGCACATCCTTCAGATTGTAAAAAAATGGTCCTTTACCGCCCAGGTAGGCAATCTTTCTCTGCAGCACAATGCACACACGTTCATTGGACACGCCGTAAGCCACGTTGGCATTATTGTCCATGCAGTCAGCCACTAGCTGACACTGGGGGGGCAGGGAAAAGTGCTCGGTGAGTTTGCGTGCCGCCCCTAACCTCTCCTCCAGACTCCGGTGCTTTTGGACTTTGAACGAGCAGGGGCCCATAGGAGGGACCGTCCATCCGTCTGACGGGTGAGCCTCATCAATGTACACAAGCAGAAAATCAGCCACATCACAAAAATCCTCCACCAGCCGCCGGAAAGCTGGCAGGTGGCTGATGAAGGGGGGTCAGGTAGCTGAGCCAAAGTTCACCACCAGAGGGCGATCTGATGACTCAAAGTCTAGGAGGCGGCATTCAACCTGGTGTCGGACCCCAGAAGCAGGCAGCACATTATTCATGCTGCTGACGCCGCTGCTCTGCTTCAAACCATCAGGCACCTTCACCACTTTGGAGTTTGGCGCCTCAAAACCAAGTTTCACCTGAGGAAGCAGAGAGATTTTACAGATTTTTCAGGCAGACACTAAAGACTTGCACACATATGTGTTGCTTCTCAAACTATGGTTAAAGGACCATACCGGTGATCGTGCATATTTGAGCCTAATATATTCAATTGTCATACATGTTATGTTACTGACAATCATTTCCCAAAGGATAAA
>VXCM01009051.1:0-14536 GCA_014773175.1 Lucifuga dentata
TGTTTTTTTTTGGACTTCGCTGCTGCCTGTGGATATACCTCCTTGCACAGAATAAACAGTTAGTTTGTTGTCATCTTACCCGTGAGTCGGTCTCTTCTTCTGGGTTCTCACCTTCCGGTCTGATAAATATAGTCCCAAAAGAAGACCTGTGTTTATGAAAAAATTTAAAGGACCGTGACTTCATAAGGCTGTGTAACTATTAGCAGGAGAAACATGGGTTTCTGTCCATTTATACATCTTTTTCACATTGTTTTACTCACTGTACAGACAAAAATCTGAGTATAGTGTCAATGCAAATGTACTAACTCATTGTCATAGAATAAAAAAAGATATGCTTTTTACAATTCAATAACAGACAAAATAACTTGTTCAGATGTGTGTTGCTTCATTTTGCCTGTAGTAACTGCAGGTAGAAAGTACTCAACCCTGAACATTTTGTCCAGTTTCACCACCTCCTTTTCTTTTTGTGTGTTTTTGCATCTGTTTTGTTTCTTCTTCTTCTTATATAAATAAAAGGTTTAAAACAACATATATAATATTAGAAATCACTCAGTCCCAATGTAAGCCTTTCTCTATGCATAATATAATGGAGCACTTATAGGTTTGAGTAAACTGACATCTGGCACAATCCACATCTGTTACTTGGAGCACCAATTTAAGCCAATTTCAACTCAATTCTGCTGTTAACATGATATTTAAAAATTCTTTATTGCCTTAACTGGATGAGAATCCAACAGTCATAGTAAGACATTTTTCTGATATTTGTGCTGTGATATTACTAAAGCTGATGTAACAACCTAACTTTGGCAATGTTTATTAGCCTTCTAATCAACAGTTTTGCGTCAGCAACTTGTTTTGTAATAAAGTGTGTGTCCAGGCCAAACCTGCAAGGAAAGTTATTTAGAAACTGACATCACTCATGTCCATTGACAGAAATTTCCCAGAGAGGCAGTATGATATCAAAGAAACATGAGAGTGTGTAATAAATTAATAATAAATACATCCATAATAAAAAAAAATGGAACAACAACAAAATATCACAGAGACAGATAACACAGCCGCTGCATCTGTCTAGTCGCTGCAGTCCATATATGCATTTGCATGTTGCATCTGGTTAAATGCAAAGTAAGAATCTGAGGAGTGAATGCATCCATAGAATGTCTGTGCTGAGCCTGTTGAGCTGTGATAAGTGAGATAATTTGTGTTAATCACATCCAGTCATTAGAGAAGCATCTGAAAAACAAACGCAGGTCCTTTTCACCCAGCCGTCTTTTCAGCACCTCCACAAAATGTCCCACTCTGCTCTGACAATGAGGCAGCTGCAGGCCGCTGAATGAGGGTGATTGTCTCTTTTCTTTTAATCAGCATTTAGTGAGTGAGAAAAAGGAGAATTTCCCCTCTTCAGGCTGCATGTTTTTCAGGGTTAATTGTGTTTTTTTTTCCCCCGTGGAGAGCGACTTGATTTATGTTCCAACATATTTCATGCAGTTTTTTTTTTTTGTTTTTTTTTTACCAACTAGCTTTGTGGAAATGGTGTTATGAACAGTCTGCTGAGATTCGGCTCACACACACTTCTCTACAAACGCGCATAACAAAACACCCCCGGTCGATTTGGAGATGGCTGGTTAAAGTCTCGCACAATCATGTCATGTCCGCACCATGTCACCTGGAGTGAGGAGGCTGGATGAAAGGTCAGCGGAGGAGGAGAAATCCTCCCAGCCATCAGGTGAGGTGACTGACGGGGGACAGGGTGGGATGCTGAGCGGCCAATGGGGANCCTCCCAGCCATCAGGTGAGGTGACTGACGGGGGACAGGGTGGGATGCTGAGCGGCCAATGGGGATGATGAGCGGGAGGGGGAGGAGGGGTTGTACAACTGCATTTTAATCTAGTCAGACCTCAATCCTGATAAAAGGAACCTGTCCATCTCTCTCCTTTCCATTTTGGGGGTCATCAATCAAACATGTCATTGGCCTCTGCTTGGTGGAAGTCAGAGTCTCAGGGGAGCAGAGCTGCAGATGCTCTCTAAAACGGAGAAAACCAGAGAAATGAGGGCAGAATACAGTGGGGAGAGAAAATGGTGACATTTGTGACGGTAGATGAAGATATTCAATAGAAAACGTATATGTATATACAAATGTTCGGTAGTCTAAAATGGTCAAAATAATTGTAACTGTAATTGTAATTGTAACTAGAAAGTGTCTAGCAAGCCTGCACACACCTAAAAATCTGATTTGATTATTAAGAGAAAACAAATCTTAACCTGCATCTGAATCCAGTGGCAGACATTCATGCTGATTGGCTGATGGCAGGTATGATGGCAGGCTTTGTATCATGTGTTTGATCAATTGTTCAAAATTTGCCATAAATTAGACTCATGACCACTAAGTTATGACCATTTAATTTTATATTGTTGCTGTAGTACCACTTATACGCTAAATATCTCAAAATTCAAGTTTTGAGCCAAACCATAAACTGTGATACTGTCACCATATTTTAGAACTACAGTTATTTTAAGTAAATGATTTGTTTTGATGGTCGGATCATATTCAACGCAGAAAGCAGCGAGCCACATTTCTCATTCGTTATGCTACTGACACACACTGCTAAGCTACACTTCTTTCACTATCTAAATATAGTGAACTTCACAGCAAAAAATGGTTTGCTATACTTGACTTGTTGCTAACACAAAGCAATTTCATGCAGTTCATTGGGGCTTTTATGTGTAAGAAACAATTCCAAAACTATCTACGCTACATTGAGTATGAGGCTAACAATGGACCAGACTCATTCAAGTAACCAACAGCAAAGCTTCATCACGTACAGGCTGGTTTGTCCGAGTCTCATTAGAGATTCAACAAACTGGTGTTAGGCTAACATCGATTCAGCCCCTCTTAATCAAACTTTCAGTTTCAGCAGGTTCTGCCAATTCAGACACACTCAAGTATCAAAGCAGCGCAGAGTCTCTGAGTCTCGGATGATTAAATGAACCGGCGTCTCCGGTTAACATGGATTCAGCTCAGGAGCCGCCAGCAGGCAACCTACTGCCTAAGGCTGGGTACTTAGGTACAAAACCTAATGTGTGTGTGTGTGGGGGGNCTGATGAAACTAGCTGCGCTATCAACTCAGTCTGCACTGTCAGCTCTCAATGAGCCCAACACCATGTCAACCCATCATTGTCATGGAGATGACGAGATGCTGAATGTATGTGAATGCTGATTGGACCACCAAAGCAGAGTAGACATTCAGTTGGACATTCAGTTTCGCTTGAGAATTTTGGCTTGGCTTGAATTTTGGTTTCATAATTTCGTTGCAGTGATGTCTCATAAATAATACAAATAATATATATGAAAAGTAGAATTTGCTCAAAGTCCAGACAGTTGTGGTTCGGTCTGATCAGGATCAGAGTCCAGACTTTGAGGATGACTGGCCGAAGACATTATTTCACAGTAGAGTGTGGTGTTTTATCATGAGGATGAGGGTAAAGTCTGTTTCATTTCTAAATAAAAACTGGAGGTAACAAAGAGTGATGACTCACTTGTGATTGTGATTCAGCTCATCCGGCTCACAGGAAAGAGTCGATTCAAACACACGGTGAACCAGTTCACTTGCCAAGACTAGTTGGTGCCATTTAACCCCCCCAAAACAGAAAGGAAATGGTTCTGCTGCAGATCCTCTTACACTGTTTAAACTGTATTCCAGCAGTTATTTTATGAAGTAGTAACTTTCCACTTTTCCTCAACTTTTCTTGTACTATTCTAGTTCATTCAGGGATTTCCTACATTTCCTGAGAATACGGTTATACACTTACATCAGGTCTGAACCCGTATCATTCCACTGTGGGTGATGTAAGTGGTGTTAAACATGAACTGTTTGAACCAAGCTGACTCTAATTACCATAAATAAGATGGCAAGTGTATTGTATGAAGTGTATTGTTTCACTTTTGACAGAACTTAGCAGTTTCTCCTTTAAGTCTGTATACTAATCTATCATCTTCCATACCGATCCTAATCAGGGTCACAGGGGCCTGGAGCCTATCTCAGTGGTCACTGGGTGAGAGGCAGGTACAGTATACCTGGACAGGTTGCCAGCCAATCACAGGGCTGATACACACACACACAGACAAACAGACAACCTCATTCACACCAACTTAAAGTTTAGAGTCAATTTAGAATTTCCAACTCACTTAATCTTCATGTCTTTGCAGGTGGAAGGAAACGGCCCTCTGTATGCTAATCCAGGCTAATAATGCTAAACACATCTCAGACACAGTTTCTCAAAAATCATCTTTAAATGTGCTCCTTTAAAATACACATTGTCTTATGCTGCTTTCCAGAAAACTCATAACTCGAAAATTTCTGACTTCCTACTTGAAAAAATGCGCTGGAACAATGCTTGAAGTCAAAGCTACAACTTGGAAACGGAATCAATCCATCTACCCTGACTTCAATGACAACATCACTCAACATGGTGGTGCCATGAAAGCAAACTTTGTGAATGTAAATGATCAGCTAACAGGCGAATAAAGTCATTTGTTCTTACATGACATTGAAATAAAAAGGTAAAAATATACCACAAGTTAACATCGTATAATTGTTTGCCACAACAGAGTATTAGGGCCACATCAGAGAAAAAAAATAATAAAAGGAGGATTTTTTTATTTTGCTTTCGAGAAAAAAGTCGAAATTTTGAGAATAAAGTCTAATTTCGAGAAAAAAGTCAAAATTTTGAGAATAAAGATGATATTTTGCAAATAAATTCGAAATTTTGATATAGCTAAATCAAACTGCTTCGCATTTAGGCTATGATTCTACAAGATGCTTTGTGTAGATGAACTCGTGCAGTTGTACTTCAGAATCGGCTTTAGTAACAAGGAAATTCTATCTCTTTTAGCGTATAAATACAGTTTGGCAATAAGTATCAGGACTTTAAAGCGATTGTGCCAAAGATTGCGTCTCTTCAGGAGGAAAAACCACACAAACTTGGAGGAAGTGGCCGCATTCCTGCAGACCGAAATAGCTGGAAATGGACAGATGTGAGGGTATCAATGGCTACACCTGCACGCAATACAAAGAGGATGTGTTGTATCACAAGACACAATAAGACAACTGATCAAGTTGTTTGATCCTGTAGGTGTGGAGCTCAGGTATTACTGCAACAGACGTCCAAATGCATTTCGACCTTATTCTCAAAATTTCAACTTTATTCTCAAAATTTCGACTTTATTCTCGAAATTCCGACTTTTTTTCTCAAAAGCAAAACAAAAAAAAATCCTCCTCCTTTTATTTGTTTCTCTGATGTGGCCCTAATACTTCGTCGTATGCCATTGATATGTAACTGTAAATAATTTCAGAATATTATTTTTCTGCACAAATGTTTAATACTGTGATTAATATCATTGTAACAACACAACCAAACAGTCTGTAATCTAACTTTACTTAGCATTTCTTACTAAGTTTATTAATTTTATGGTATTTATTTATGTTCAGCCATGAGTTTAGTTTATATTTGGTGTCATGGGGGCTGGAACACTTGGAGGTCGGCACTCTGAATTTTCAACTGGGAAATTCTGACATCACGCTTTGACTTGAACACAGCATTAGCCCGCTGGGAACATTTAACTTAGAATGTCTTTACTGTGCTGTAGAAACACATGAAATAAGCCTGTTTATCAGCTAAAAGTCTCTGTCCTGGTGTCCTTGGCGCCTGTATTGACAGAAACTTCCACAGTCACTCCCATGTGAATTCACTTCCCCCCACACACTTTGACTTCACCCCGCCAACAGTGCTGCATATTTCTGGCCTGCGGCCGACTTCACTCCTCCATTTCTGCTCAATACACAATCAACTGATGGTGTCAGTGGGGTGACATTGTCTCTACAAGTGTCATTCGGTGGCCTTGAGAGCACTTACGCTAAATGGCTCTTTGCCAAATAGCCCTTCAGCACCGGCCAGTTCAACTGCACCATCAAAAGGAGAATTACCTGCCATGGAGGCCCCAAATGGGAGTGCTCCACTGATAAAGGACACAGGAATCATTTAGGCTAATGTTTCCTCATTAAAGAGAGGAGTGAATTGAGGGTAAATCACCACATCTGCACGAACGCAGGAAGAAGGACAATGAGAGCAAACGCCGTCCATTTTGGTATAATTGAGAGGTGCGTGGCAGGCGTATGTGTTTTTGAAATGGGTGCTTCTTGTGGAGTAGCACCCAGTCATCCATCCACTCTCTCAATCCTGACAGTGTTGGGGGGGGGGGGGGGNTGTGTGTGTGTGTGTGTGTGTGTGAGAGAGAGAGAGAGGAGAGTGTAGCACTGGAAAGGGGGAATACATTCCGTCACCTTACAAACGTCCACACACACACAGTGGGCCAGGCCACATGAGGCCGCACACTTCACACTGGGGGAGAAATTTATAGTTGCTCTGACCCCCACTTAAAATAATTCCCCATCTCCCACTTTGTTTTGTCAAACATTTCATCTGTGGAAGCTGATGAACAACAAAGCTAAAATAAATTAAAACCAATATTAAAGGACCATATTATGATTTTGCATGTTTGAGCCTAATATGATCTATTTTCATACATGTAACATTACTGACAATCATTTCCCAAAGCATACTTCTGGAAAGGTGAATTAAAAATGTTTTTCCTACCTTCCAGACCTCCATTGGTTTCAGTTCATTCTGCTATTAAAATCAACTTGTTGATACTTGAAACGTTCTTGGGATAGGTAATCCATCATCACCAACAAGACGTGTATTCAGGTTTTTTTTAAAAGTTATGTAATTTTAGTGTTTAAGCTCAATAAAAAGCGTGGAGTGAATGTATGCCTCCACCGGGGAATATAGTCCCAAAAGAAGACCTGCGTTTATGGAAAAATTTAAAGGACCGTGACTTCATAAGGCTGTGTAACTATTAGCAGGAGAAACATGGATTTTTAAGGTGGGTGTATCACTTGAATATTTGATTTTGAAAGATTAAGAGATTTTGCAAAATATCAGGAAAGCTGAAATACGGTTTTATCCTTTGGGAAATGATTGTCAGTAACGTAACATGTATGAAAATTGAATATATTAGGCTCAAACATGCAAAATGGCCAGTATGGTCCTTTAAAAACAAAAAAAAAACCTTCACATTTTCAGGTAATTTTTTGACACTTGGTTATAGTTCTTTTTTATTTTTTTATTTTTTTTTAAAGAATTTGATCTGGATTTTAAACAGGTTGAAATAATTTCACTTCACTGCCAGATTTTTCACTTGTTTTTAACAAAATAAAGGATTTTAGGATTCAATTACAGACAAGTTATTTCATGAGGCAGTTTTAAATCCGCTCAGCATTTCTGCATTTGTATTGGCGGATTCAAAGATTTAAAGGCTTTATTGTCATCCACACAGAGAAACACATTTTTCGTACAATGACATTCTTACTTCGCTGTCCTCTCTGGATGCCGTTTAAAAAGAGAAATACTGTTTACATTTACAAAAAGTATGAAAAAATGCTAAAGGAAATAAGAGAAATGCAAACACAGACATTCAAGAGTTTCCAGTTGTGCAGTTAACAGCAGGATGTGCAGGTTTTTGTGGTCTGTGGGTTTTGCAGCTGCAGGAGATGTGCAGCTTTAGTCCCTTATATTGGTTCAGCTGCCCCATACTGGTGTGTGTGCATGTAGATTGTGAGTGGTTTGCGTGTGTGTTTGTGTGTCTGTAATAGAATTTAGGGAAAGGTTTATGCTAAGGCCTGATTGTATAAAGCCTTAACATGCACCCATATTAAGCTGTTATTAATATTATTATATTATATTATATTATATTATATTATATTATATTATATTATATTATAACCTGTTATTATAATGATTGACTTTTGTAGATCGATAGGATTTGGGTCATGGAAGAGTTGCTCAAATTTCAGGTGGATCTGGATCAGGATCTGGATCCAGATCCTGATCCAGATCCACCTGAAATCTATAATATTCTAATATTTAATTAATAATAATCTAATATTTTGTTTCACTTTCTTTAACATCCCAAGAGGGCATTTGTCAACCTTTTTGCTTATTTTTTAAAAATCAGGACATCAATCTCCATGAAGAAAATTCAGATGTATCTTATGATGGATTATCAATAGGTGCAATTTAGCCCAGATATTTGATGTTTTCCACATGGATGTCAATCCAGAAAAAGTCATGTCTGTAATGCTGCAGTAGAGTGAATTTAGATTAAATCTCTAGCACGATTATGGTTCACGCTCATATTATCCCTCATTTGTTTTCAGAACTCATTCTTAAGAATATGTGAGCTGTGTGCTGTCTAATCTCATCGTACAAACTGAATAATATTAATTTTAATAAACTTCTACAGCCAACTTTATTTATGTAGCACTTTTCAAAACATGTTACAAAGTGTTTTAATTGAACAACAAGAATAAAAAGACTACGGAAAAAATAAAGTAAAAAAATTGAAAAAAGGTGAGTAAAAGATGAATTCAAATCACATAAAAGCAAAAAAGACTCCAAACTCTCGATAACTCTGACCTTGGAACAGGAAATGCTGACTTGTGGACCTGAGGCTCCTGCCAGAGGTCAAAGGGCACAACAACTCTTTTAGATAAAGGAGACGGGAAGCCAGTGGAGTAAAGCCAGAACTGCTGTAATATGAGAACTACGCTTCATTTTCATTAAAAATGTCACTGCAGGGTTTTGGATCAATGGGAGCCAAGCAGCAAAGCGTTACAGTCGTCGAGCCATGGATGGCTCTTTCAAGTCTTATGATGAAGGAAGGATCTGATTTTTGCAATATTTCTTTCGTGAAAAAACAAAATCAATCAATTCATTAATTAGGTTAATTTCTAATTAATTAATTAGGTTAATTTTTTTTCTTCTTCTTCTTTTGCATAGGGTTTGACATTTTGAGCACAAGGACCAATTAGGTTCGATATCTGGACCAGTAAAAAAAATCTCTCTTTTGTCACAATTGAGTTGCAAAAAAGTTTGAGATACCCGTTCTTTTACTGCATTAAGGCAGTTTTTGATTGTAATTGGCTTCTTCTATGGTAAATATGAAATAACACAAAAACAATCAGAGACCGGAAAGCTGACTGAGCAGGTCTGACTGGCTCAACCGGATGAATCAGTGCTGAGATCTGCAGTTTCACCTGTATTACTGAAGAAACACCTGAGCTGTGCATCAGCAGCAAAACAGCACGTTACACAATACAATTTACTGCATTTTACTGCATCAGAGGGAGTCAGGATGATACCCTCCAATGTTACGACGGCATATTAGGGCCATAAGATGAAAAAAAAATGAGAGGGGCATGATTTCAAGTTTTTAAACTTTAAAAACTCACAAATTTGGGAGTCTTTAAACTTGCAAATATGTGAGTTTAATTTGTGAGTTTAAAAACAAAATAAAAAAAAGAATGAAAATTATTTTTAATGATGAATAATCATTTTTTTTTATTTTAAAAAATTGTTTTGTTTAAATAATGTGTTTAAATATTTTTTTTTAATAATGAAAAAGGGAAAATAATGAGAACAGTATCTGAACCGCCTCAAGTTGTGACTATGCCTGCAGTACATGACCTTATTAAATTATACTTTTCCATCAAATTTAGCAATAAAGAAATACTTGTGCTTTTAGGGCAAAATCATCAAATTATCATAAGCATACAGAGTTTTACAAGTGGCAAATTTTTGAGTTTTAAAACTCACAAATTTGTGAGTTTAAAAACTGGCAAAAAATTGGCTTTAAGTGGTTAAAGCCAGGCATTCCCTCATTTTAGTAATGACTGGATTGATGTAATTTCTGAGGGGTTTTTTATTTCTTCTTTTTTTGTTATGGAATGAATAACTTTATCCAGAAGGCTACAGCAAGACCAATTTAAAGAGGTTTGGGGAAAAAATGGATTAGATACATTACACCTATTCTCCCATCATTTGTATGAGATCGTGTTCTCTTTTTTTCTTTTCTCTCCAAAGGATAAGCACCGTAAATGCATTTATACCAAAGGGACATACCTGGTTTATATGATCAGGTTTCTATTTTTTTGTTTTTCTATCCTTATTTTATTTTATTGGATTATTTTTTATTTTTTTTATTTTTTTTACTTCTTAGTTTATTTAGACAAAAAATAAAAAAAGAGGAAGGGAGGGGAGAGGAGGAAAAAGCGGGGGTAAATTTTGTTTTATTTTGTTTGTTTTAAATTTTGTTTTATTTTGTTTTTTATTTTGTTTTTATTTTATTTAGGGCCATTGGTAAAGGCAGTCATACATTATAGTAGTTTTCTGTCTTGATCTTAGACTATCAGGGAGTGTGTGTGGATCTAAACTTGAAAGAGTGGACGGTTTGCAGGAGAAAATCTTAGCGACATGGTGGACTAGCGTGCTGTGATGGGTGCTGTATGGACCTCTAGAGGGCTCCTGTTGTAAACGTGTTGGAGCACATGTAATGTCATGTAATGCTTTTATTTCTCTTCTCTCAGTAAAAACAAAATAATAAAAAAAAAGAACAAATTATACCAGATAAATATCAAAATGAAAGTTGTTGCTGCAGTCACAGTTGATTTCTCATGAGTTACAAATACAGTCTTTAGTATTTGGGTTAGAATTATAAAAAGATGCCATATTGACACTAACCAAAACCATAAACAACTGAGGAACATAAAGTTGAAAAATTATACATTCGTTTGCTCTTGTCTATAAATCTTAATGTATATAAAATCCTAAAAATGTATTTAATGTTATGAGTAATATCTTTTCAGAGTGCTAAAACCATGCACCCTACATAAAAAATGCAAATCAACATGGAGCAGAAACGTCTCTCATTTAGCTAATTGGCCCTCTCACCACAAGTCTCGTGTGTGTGTGTGTGTGTGTGTGTGCGTGAGTNTCGTGTGTGTGTGTGTGTGTGTGTGTGTGTGTGTGTGTGTGCGTGAGTGTGTGAAAGTAGTATTGCCCCTGTGAGCAGATGGACTCCCGTAGGCCGCTCTGCTCGGGCCTGAACACACACCAGGTTGTGCAGGAGAATGGATGTGGTAAGTGTGTGTGTNGCTCTGCTCGGGCCTGAACACACACCAGGTTGTGCAGGAGAATGGATGTGGTAAGTGTGTGTGTGTGTGTGTGTGTGTGCATGCGCGCGTGTCAGTGACCATCTGACACCTCCCACAACTGGTCTACACTTGCTATGTGTTTTACATGTGAATGGAACAAATGGAGTGCAATCAGTTAATGATGGCGGCGGCGTGTGGAAGGAGAGTTTGGTAATCAGGGATGCGATCGTCTGCAACGCGACATCAACGTGAAACCTCAGAACCATTCTCTTCACCTGGTTCTGTTCATACGCTCTCATCTGCTTTCACTCATAAGTTTTATAGAAGCAACCAGAGTAAAGATCAATGCTACTCCAAGACTTATTCTGAATACATTCACTCAATTATTGAAGTACAGTTTTGAAGTACTGGCGCATTATTTGAGTATTTCAGTTTTGGGAGAGTTTCTACATTTCCTTAAAGGACAATACCAGCAAACTTGCATGTTGGAGCCCAACAAATACTATGTTACATTATGTTACTAGACATTACTACACATTTCGTTACTACACGTTATGTTACACATTATGTTACTACACGTTATGTTACTACACGTTATGTTACTACACGTTNACTACACGTTATGTTACACATTATGTTACTACACGTTATGTTACTACACGTTATGTTACTACACGTTATGTTACTACACGTTTTGCACACATTTCATTACTACACATTATGTCTACACGTTACGTTACTTCACATTATGTTACTATACATTACGTTATTACTACACATTACATTGTGTTACTATACTCCTGTCTCACTGTGGTCTATTGGCCCGTCCTTGGTGCCCGTGGGGTGCCCAGGGCACTGTGGACTGGTGTGATGATGGACATCTCTATGGGGGGCTCTGGGGATGTCCCTGTGGGGGGCGTTCTTGCTTGTGGGGGCGGAGGTTGTGGTTGGTGCTGGGTGATGCTGTTCCACTCTCAGTTGCGTGGCCTCCTTGCATTGGGCTTTGGCGTATGGGGGTCNTTGGTGGGGGGTCTGCCATGTGTGTGTCTGGCTTTGGGTGTCTGGGTTCCGCCCCTCGCCTGGGCGCCAGGTCTCGCCCTCGCCAGCTTGGTGGGCCTTGCTCATGTGCGGGGCGTGGATGTGTCAGCCTTGGCCCCTCATGCCCCGCCACTGGCATTCTACCCCTGTGGTGTTGTCCCATGTGGTGCGGGGCTGGGGCCCTCCCGGTGGGTCGCTGCCAGCGCCCTGCGCCCCTCCTCCTGGGCCTGGGGGTGCCTCTTGTACTGGGGCGTGCCGCTCGGCCGCATGGCTTCTGTCGGGCTCAGAGAGGTCCCCGTGCTTTGGTAAGGTTCTGTGTTTAGGTCCTGGCCCGACACACCAGCTACTATTGTGATCCGATCTTAAGCAGTGGTCTGGGTCCCTGAGGTTGCTGGACCAGTGTTTGAGGCCGTCACCACCACTTAGTGCTGGGTGTTCTCAGGGGGATCAGGACTTTCTGGATCTGGATTGGGTGCATAGAATTTCACAATCTAAATAAGTAGACTGTTTATTGCTGTCACTGTTTATGTGTTGTTTTTTGTCCTGGTCTGTTGTGTCGTAGGTTTTTAGTCTCTTTGGTGTTTCACAGATTAAACCACTACACTGGTTATTACTGGTTATTACTGCTTATTACTGTCACTACTCGTCTGTGTGTTTTTGTCTTTGTGTTGTTGTTCAGGTGTTTAGCCCTCCTTGATAGAAATTGTTTGTTAGTTTTAAATAAAGCGTAATAGGCTGGTCAAGGAGGGCCGGTGAAGGTCACACACTCACACACATTCACCTGTGCACTATATATTATCTGTCTGTTGCTAGATTAAATTGCATATATATATGCAGACAGAAAAAAAAGGAATATAATGAGTATATATACAGTATGATAAGATGTTAAATCTGAAGAAAAAAAGAAAAAAGAAAAAAAATGTTACTACACATTACCTTATGTTACCACATTACGTTACTACACATTATGTTACTGCATATTTCGCTACTACGTTTCATTATTACACATTATGTTACTATACATTACATTACTACACATTACGTTACAACACATTACGTTAAAACACGTTACATTACAACACGTTACGTTACTACATGTTACTTTATGTTACTACACGTTACATTATATTACCACACATTACGTTACTACACATTACATTATGTTACTACAAATTATGTTACGTTACTACACATTATGTTACTAGGTACGTTACTACACATTACGTTATGTTACTACACATTATTTTACATTGCTACACCTTACGTTACTAGTTACGTTACTACATGTTACTTTATGTTACTACACATTATGTTATGTTACTACATGTTACATTAGGTTACTTACATTAGTTACATTACTACATATTACGTTACGTTACTACACATTGTGTTACTACAGTTATGTTACTACACCTTACTTTACTACACATTACGGTATGTTACCACACATTGTTACTATACATTACGTGACTACATGTTACGTTACTACACATTATATTGTTACTTCATATGTTACTACACATTACGTTACATTACTACAAGTTGCATTATGTTACTACACATTATGTTATATTACTACACATTATGTTACGTTACTACATGTTACGTTTTGTTACTACATATTATGTACGTTTCTACATGTACTACACTTACTATATGTACACTTTACATTGCACCATTTCCCAAAATATATTACTGGAGCAGTAAATAAAAAAACAAATTCTGTACCTTCTAGGCTGCCATTGGCTTCATTTCATTCCAGTACGCTGTTAAAATCAACTTTTAGAGACTTGAAACACATTTGAGATACATAACCTATCACAACAAACAAGATGTTTATTAAATGTTTTGTTAAATTAACTTTATTTAACCTGTCTAACAACATGCTGCATGGAAGAAAATGTCTCAGAGAAAAAAGTTCCTGGACAGGAAACTATCATTAGGGGATTTGCCAGAATAACAGGAAAACTAAAATATGGTTTTATGTTTTAGAAAATGGTTGTGAGTAGCGTATATGCAGGTAGCATGTATGCAGGTTGTATATGTTGGGCTTAAACAGGCAAAACTGCCAGTATAGTCCTTTAAGTACATTTCAGAGGGAAATATTTAACTTTTTACTGCATTACATTTATCTAAGTCTGCAGTACTAGTTACTTAAAGATTTTACATTCAGCATAAAGAAAGATGAAAGTACTTATTAGGGTTTTGTACTGAGTGGGGTTGGAGGTTGTGATTAGGTTTGTTCTCATACAATTATGCTGATTGAACGGCACGCCGTGTTGCTTTCTCTTTCAGTCTCTGATGTGGTTTGACTAATGAAGCCCTTCTCCATCACAGCAGATACAATTACAGTGATTGAAGGCTTGTTGATTTATGTTTCACCTCTGCCACATGCAAAGCCAAGCTGTCTGTCTGACACTAAAGGACCATACCACCCATTTTGCATG
>VXCM01009054.1:0-23254 GCA_014773175.1 Lucifuga dentata
CTTGGTTTAGTTAGCCTTTGCTCAGCCTACGTTTATGCTTGGTTTAGTTAGCCTTTGCTCAGCCTATGTCTGTGCTAGGTTTAGTTAGCCTTTGCTCAGCCTACGTCTATGCTAGGTTTAGTTAGCCTTTGCTCAGCCTNGGTTTAGTTAGCCTTAGCTCAGCCTACGTCTATGCTAGGTTTAGTTAGCCTTTGCTCAGCCTACGTTTATGCTAGGTTTAGTTAGCCTTTGCTCAGCCTACGTTTATGCCTGGTTTAGTTAGCCTTTGCTCAGCCTACGTCTACGCTAGGTTTAGTTAGCCTTTGCTCAGCCTACGTCTATGCTAGGTTTAGTTAGCCTTTGCTCAGCCTACTTCCATGCTAGGTTTAGTTAGCCTTTGCTCAGCCTACTTCCATGCTAGGTTTAGTTAGCCTTTGCTCAGCATACAACATGTACACAATTGTCACAAGCATGTTTCCATCAGAGAAAAATAAAAACATGATATTCTTTGGATTAGTAAAGTTTCTTTTTTCTGACCAGGTTGATGGGCGACTCCAGCGGCTGCAGAGACAGGAAGTCAGCGACGAACGCCGCGCAGCCACGCCAGTGCTGCAGCTCAGGGAGGGAGGGGGGCGTGGGCCGGAGTGTCGTACATACAAACTTCTACACACATACAGTACACATGCACACACGCACAGCTTATTTCAGGTGTTTGTTGGGAGATGAAAGTGTAGGAGAACTATTTGATTCTACAGTAAAACTTAATATTTCAGCTCTGAAGGATGTTTCTGATGTTTAAAGTTTTCAGTTACACAGAGACTGAAATGAATGAATGAGTTAAAAGAACAAAGTAAGTAAAGATTATTTTATGGCACCTTTACAGACATAAGGGTTAAAACATATACAGATTATGAAAATTAATTTAAACACAAAAACACTTTAATTTAAATAATATAATTTACATAACATAAATAATATAATATAATATAATATAATATAATATAATATAATATAATATAATATAATATAATATAATACAATTTAAATATAATAATACACAAAAGATCAAAACCACAGAAGCAACAAACAACTCAAAAACATGTCCAAATAAAAACATCCTGAGATGCTTCGATCACCAGATCACAATGGATTACAAATCATCATAGTGGATCACAGTGGATCAAACTGGCCACAGAGGGTGCTAATGGACTGTGTGGAGTGGAGCGAGTGGATCGCAAAGTTATAGTGGATCACACAGGGTGATAGTGGATCATAAACTCATAGTGGGTCACAGTGGATCACAGAGGGTGATAGTGGATAAAAGCCATAGTGGATCACAGAGGATCGTAGTGAATTGTATAAGATGTTAGTAGATCACAAAGTCAAAGTGCATCATAGTGGATCACAGAGGATCATAGTGAATCACAGAGGGTTATAATGGGTCACAAAGTCATAATGGATCACAAAGTCATGGTGGATCGCAGAGGGTAGTGGATCACAAATTCATAGTGGATCACAGTGGATCTCATAGAGTTATGATGGATCATAGTAATAGGAGATCAGAGAGATCAGAGGGATCAGAGAGGGAGAATGGATTGTAGAGGGTGATAGTGGATCACAGAGGCTCGTAGTGGATCACAGATTAATAGTAGATCCCAGAGGATGATAGTGGATTGCAGAGTAATAGTGGATCACAGAGGGTGATAGTGGATCCTGGTGTTCAGGTGATGGCATTACCTTTACTCCACACTCGTTCTCTGGGCTGAGCAGCAGAGCTTTTCGTTCGGGGAAGAAGTGTGAATACTGACGGTGGAAATTCTCAACGATGGACAGAAGTTTGAGCTCCATGTCAGAGTTCATCGTGTAGGATTCAGGACACGCGTCCAGAATCTGATCACAGGTCAACCTGCTTCATAGACACAGGACAAACATGTCCTCTCAGCCCGACGGTCAACACATCACTTAACACATCACCACTGTGTGTGTGTGTGTGTGTGTGTGTGTGTGCTCACAGGGTGTCATTAGCAGGCTGATCCTGGATGCTCCTGAGCATCTTCATCTCCTCCTCCTCCTCCTCCTCCTCCTCCTGGTCTGACTCCAGCAGGGCCTCCATCTGTTCTGACACACAGGAAACAAATATGTACTTTTTGCTTTTATGTTAAGATAAATTTATGCCGAGGGAAATTAAATAAATAAAACACAAATAAAAACACGCTGAGGCTACTTCCTCTTTATAGATCCTGACTTTCAGACAGAATCGTCACGTGTTTCCACATTTTACATCAAATGAGGGTTTCATTTGTGAAATAGAGGCAACAAAATGGACAGAAATAAATGTACAAGCTGTGACTTTCTGAAACATGGCTGAAGGTCACCAGCGTTGAAGGATTAAACTCATCTTCTAGCCGTAGAAAGAGAAAAACCACAAATTTTCTGTCTGAGCTGCAACATGTTTTCATTGTTCCTGACAAATAAACTAACAAACAAAAACTATTATCATATGCAGAAAAAAGTACGGTAGTGTTGCATTTTCTGACGTGAGTCAGAATGTCAGAATCTGATCTTTGTCATCTATCAGATTTATTTAAAATCACAGAATATTCTGGTTTTTACTGTATACATGTTCAAACACATCTGATTTGTGACACAAGTGAGGAAATAATCTGACTTGGTTCACATGTACTGGAGGTGTAGATGAGTAACGGCCAGCTGAAGAGCTGAGAGAGGCTTCAGAAGAGATGTCGCTATGGAAACAGCCAGGGTTCATGTGACTGAGCATGGGATGGGGTCAGAGGTGATTTGAACTCTTTGACTTTCACACAGGCCAACAGGGTTTTTTTTTTGTCTCATTTAAAAATACTGTAAATGATGAAATTTCACCAAATGCCACATGTGAATATGTTTAAGAAGTTCTTTTCAGAAAACTTCAAATATTTAAAAAAAAATATATATATATATATTTTAAAAAAATCTTTTTTAATTAACCCTCTGAAGCTTCAGTTATTGTTATTATATTGTTATTATATTATTATATTATTGTTATTATATTGTTATTGCTCATTGTACATATATATATATAAAATCAATTATGTGTAATAAAATGTAGAATAAACCCAGGCTGCCACTTTTATTCACATCTACAAACTGAGGAAAAACAATTAATTACAGCACAAATGAATTTAATTAGTGCTGTAAGAAATTATGCTGTTAATTAGTGATAGAAAAACACTATAAAAAAAAAAAAACCCTGCATCTGATCAATTTGTGTTTGTTATTTACTTTCATCAAACATGTCAGATTATTTCAGCCTGGAAACAAACAAAATTTTGTCATCATGTCTAATAAAGCAGCTTTTTAAGTGAATAATAAAAGACAAATTTCATGAAAAGTAAAAATATAAAAACGACTGCTGAGGGTTACATGAAAAAGATATTTGATATTTATGACTTAACACAGTTATGATGGTTCAAATCATGAAACGTTTCATAAATACGAACGACCGAAACATGTTTTTATACGTGTTATTATGTTTACTTCTTTATCCGTAATGTTATGCTTTAGCTGCTGTGAATCGCTGTGGGAGTTTATTTATGCTAAGCTAACTTTAGCTAAGATAATCTTAGACAAACCATAAATTACTGATCTATAACGCTACTTAAACGTTTGTATACTCACACAAAGCTTCCTGTTTTTCACACAAACACACTCTGAATTAAACTAACGGATTATGTGAAGAAAATTCTCGAATTACGACTATAATTTGGAGAGTTGTTGCCCTTCTATCTCCATGGTAACAGCACGACGTGATGACGTTGACGTACTAGATGCCTTCAGGGACTGTCTGAAATATTTTAAATTTATTATCAATGCTCAACAACTTTAATTCAGGTCAATCTAATTTATTCCAGTTTAAGTCAGTTTAATTCGATTTAACTTTATTTCAGAAAATGCTGCATTAAACGTTTTTAGGTCTTGGAAGAACGTAAATGTAAGTATTAATATAGAAATGACGTCTCTTTCTGCAGTGTTCAAAACAACAGCTTCATGTCTGTAATTTCAGGACACGCTCGCCGTTCAAATTCCAGTTTCTCAAACCACTTGAAGTTAAAAAACTCTAAATTTTATATTATTTACCCCTGAAACAACATCTGATGCTCCTTTGCTCAAAATTATCCAATGTTCTTTGTCTTTGCGCTTCCTTTCTATTTTATGCGGTTAATCAGCCACACTGTCTCTGAACGCAGCTCGTTTTGTTTTGTTTTTTGAATGCAGCTCGATTTAGCGTAATTGTCATCGCATAGCACGGCGCATGCGCACATATCTTATTTCCGGCTTCCTGACAGTTTATCATCACAAATCCTCCGGTGCTCCCGGAATTCTCTCTTTTTGTTTGATACTCCGTCCGTTTATCTCGGCGCGTTCACGTACCTCCGCGTGTACGCGTGTCTCCATGCGCGCTGCTGTGTTTGTCGCGCTGTTCCTCGGTGTGTTTGTGTCTCTGCTGAAAGATGCAGCCGGAAGACAGTTTACAGAAGAGGACATGGAGACAGTCAGGTAACACACACACACACACACACACACACACACACACAAGCAGAACAGCATGTGTAGGATTTTTATTGGATAATCAACTTGTCATGTGATGATTCTTTTTTTCAGACAGCGCATTAAGTCGATGTTCTACCACGCATACAACAGTTACCTAGACAACGCCTTCCCTTATGACGAGCTCCGCCCACTCACCTGTGATGGACAGGACACCTGGGGCAGGTAAGATGACGTCAGGTTTTTGAACATTGTTGCTAGAGAACACTGAAACATTAATTCTGTGTCTCTTTCTCAGTTTCTCTCTGTCGCTGATTGACGCTCTCGACACGCTGCTGGTGAGTTCGTTTGTCGTAAAAATGGATTTCTGATGAAACTCCTTCTTAGAGCTGTTGTTCATGTTTCTGTGTCAAACTGTTGTTTTACTTTGCTGTGTTGATCAGTGTGTATTTCTACATCTTAACTGTGGCACCAACATGTCTAGAACCCGTCATGTATGAAGCTGAAATTCAGCAGATTTGTTGATCAGAACCCAAAGATGTGCAGCGTCACATATGAAGTTGTTTGGATGAGCGGTTCTCAAACTGAGCTGTGCTAGTAAAAAGTAGTCCATGTGGCAGGACACGCTCCAGGCGTGGAGGCATGTGCTCCGCTCCACAGGCATTTATGGCAAGCTGCGGCACACACCATAAAGTCCAGCCAGTCTGAACACGCATGTTTTGAACGGGCGCTACAATAGTTTTTCCTACATGTTATGGAAGGTATGTGATTTGATGACGTGTTGATCGACTTATTGATTCTTTAGGTTTTGGGGAACCGCACCGAGTTTCAGCGTGTGGCGTTGCTCCTGCAGGAAACCATAGACTTCGACATCGACGTCAATGCATCCGTGTTCGAGACCAACATCAGAGGTACGAGTAAAACACCAGAGAACGTCACGTCTGTCTGCAGGGGCACTGTGTTTAAGGCGTGTGCGTGTGTGTGTAGTGGTGGGTGGGCTGCTGTCGGCTCACCTGTTAGCAGGTAGAGCAGGTGTGGATCTGGAGCCTGGTTGGCCGTGTTCAGGACCACTGCTGAGGATGGCCGAGGACGCTGCCAGGAAACTGCTGCCAGGTACACACACATGCACGCAAACACACATGCCAACACACACACACATGCATGCGCACACACACAGTGTCGGTTTAGTTTAGATGACAGACATTAGACACACGGCCCCCCCGCTGCTGGAATCTGGATCTGGACTGAGCACAGACACACAGGTCATGTGACGGCGAGTCAAGTCTTCTTGTTGGTTTTGGGGGTGTTGGTGTGTAGAGTTGAACGCATTGTGTCCGTGCTGCGGCGCCTCACGGTGTGTGTGTGTGTGTGTGTGTGACTGTAATTGGGGTCATTCCGGTTGTCAGCGTTCCAGACAGCCAGCGGGATGCCATACGGTACGGTGAACCTGCTGCATGGCGTCAGTCCCACTGAAACTCCCGTCACCTGTACCGCCGGCGTGGGAACCTTCATCCTGGAGTTCGCCACATTGAGCCGACTCACGGGAGANCCTGTACCGCCGGCGTGGGAACCTTCATCCTGGAGTTCGCCACATTGAGCCGACTCACGGGAGACGCAACGTTTGAGAATGCAGCACGCCGTGCGCTGAGGGCCCTGTGGAAAACCAGATCTGAGATCGGACTGGTAAACTGCCTGTCTGTCTGTTTGCCTGTCTGTCTTTCTGCATGTATGTCTGTCTAACTGCCTGTCTGTCTCTTTAGGTGGGTAACCACATTGACGTCGTGTCTAAGAAGTGGGTCGCTCAGGACTCGGGTATCGGCGCTGGCGTGGATTCATACTTTGAGTATTTGGTGAAAGGTGCCATCATGCTGCAGGATGAGGAGCTGCTCAACATGTTTCTGGGTAAAGATGGAAGAATTTACCACCTGTGAGGCTCCACACACACACACACACACACACACACACATACAGGTCAAACTGTGATAGTATTTCTTTATTTCTTATTTAAAAGCAACAGAAAAGTTTCACTTTTTATTCTGCAAAAGTAAAACGAGAGAAAATCAGACGATGATTAAAATTAGCAGCAGTTTGGTTTATTTTTAATGCTGAGCAGCATTTTCTGATGTGGCCACCAGGGGGCCGCACTCACTCACATCTGTGCTGAACAAACTTCTTTACTAGCAAACAAAAATAAAATAAAACAGTTAAAACCTTCTTTAGTTCAAAGTGATCCCTACTGAGTTTATCCACTGCCTGTCTGTCTGCCTATCTGCCTGCCTGTCTATCTACCTGTCTGTCTGCCTGTATGTCTCTCAGAGTATAACCGAGCCATTCAGAACTACACCCGTTTTGATGACTGGTATCTGTGGGTTCAGATGCACAAAGGAACCGTTTCCATGCCTGTGTTCCAGAGTCTGGAGGCTTTCTGGCCTGGTCTGCAGGTAACACACACACACACGCACGCACGCACACACACACACACACACACACACAGTCATTTCCTGTCCTCAGGCCGCTGGTCACTGATGCTCATATTCAAGTTGTACTAACAGTTCATTTCCTGTGGATTCACTGTGTGTGTGTGTGTGTGTGTGTGTGTGTGTGTGTGTGTGTGTGTGTGTGTGTCAGTCTCTGCTGGGAAACTTGGACAGTGCAGTTAGAACGTTCCAGAACTATTATTCAGTATGGAGACAGTTTGGAGGCCTTCCTGAATTCTATAGTATCCCTCAGGGTTACACTGTGGACAAGAGAGAGGGGTACCCACTGAGACCAGGTCAGTCCTCCTAACCAACTAACTAAGCCACTGAGACCAGATCAGTCCTCCTAACTAGCTGAGACCAGGTCAGTCATCTTAACCAACTAACTAACCCACTGAGACCAGGTCAGTCGCCCTAACCAACTAACTAACCCACTGAGACCAGGTCAGTCCTCCTAACCAACTAACTAAGCCACTGAGACCAGATCAGTCCTCCTAACTAGCTGAGACCAGGTCAGTCATCTTAACCAACTAACTAACCCACTGAGACCAGGTCAGTCGCCCTAACCAACTAACTAACCCACTGAGACCAGGTCAGTCCTCCTAACCAACTAACTAACCCACTGAGACCAGGTCAGTCCTCCTAACCAGCTGAGACCAGGTCAGTTGTCCTAACCAACTAACTAACCCACTGAGACCAGGTCAGTCCTCCTAACCAACTAACTAAGCCACTGAGACCAGGTCAGTCCTCCTAACTAGCTGAGACCAGGTCAGTCATCTTAACCAACTAACTAACCCACTGAGACCAGGTCAGTCCTCCTAACCAACTAACTAACCCACTGAGACCAGGTCAGTCCTCCTAACCAGCTGAGACCAGGTCAGTTGTCCTAACCAACTAACTAACCCACTGAGACCAGGTCAGTCATCCTAACCAACTAACTAAGCCACTGAGACCAGGTCAGTCCTCCTAACTAGCTGAGACCAGGTCAGTCGTCCTAACCAACTAACTAACCCACTGAGACCAGGTCAGTCCTAACCAGCTGAGACCAGGTCAGTCATCATAACCAACTAACTAACCCACTGAAACCAGGTCAGTCCTCCTAACCAGCTAACTAACCCACTGAGACCAAGTCAGTCCTCCTAACCAACTAACTAACCAACTGAGACCAGGTCAGGTTAACCTGGTTATTGCTAAAAGGGTTAAAGTGGTTAAACAGGTTGCTGTGTGTGTGTGTGTGTGCGTGTGTTGTTTTTTAGAGCTGATAGAAAGTGCCATGTACCTGTTCAGGGCGACAGGTGACCACACCTACCTGCAGCTCGGCCTGGATGCTCTGGAGTCCATCGAGAGGATCGCCAAGACCCCTTGTGGATACGCGAGTGTAAGACTTGTCTCTTTACCTGCCTGCTTGNAGGATCGCCAAGACCCCTTGTGGATACGCGAGTGTAAGACTTGTCTCTTTACCTGCCTGCTTGTCTGTCTCTCTGCCTGTCTGTCTGAAGCTTTGTGAGCTTATCAGATGTTTTGATATATATCCTGTGACTTCATACATGTTAAAAATGTGTCTCAAACTGAACTTATCAAACGTTTGTGAATTAAAACCACGTCTGAATGACTTTTTGACTTTCAGACTTTTCTCTGGTTCTGTGTTGGTAGAAAACAAAAACTATGAGGAAAATGTGTATTAATAACGTGTCGTAAAGAACAATCAGCATTATGCGTGTCAATAACGTGTCGTAAAGAACAATCAGCATTATGCGTGTCAATAACGTATCGTAAAGAATAATCGGCATTATGCGTGTTAATAACGTGTCCTAAACAAGAATCAGCATTATGCGTGTTAATAACGTGTCGTAAAGAATAATCAGCATTATCCGTATTAATAATGTGTCGTAAAGAATAATCAGCATTATGTATGTTAATGTGTTGTAAAGAATAATCAGCATTATGTGTGTGTTAATAACGTGTCATAAAGAATAATCAACATTATGTGTGTTTTCAGGTTAAAGACCTGCGGGATCATCAGCTGGACAACAGAATGGAATCTTTCTTCCTTGCTGAAACCATCAAGTACCTTTACTTGCTCTTTGACCCTGCCCATTTCCTGCACGGAGGTGGGATGGAGGAAGTGGGGTCATGGGAGGAGGGTGGGGAGGGGGGGCAGTGTGTTTTAGGAGCGGGGGGTTTCATCTTCAACACGGAGGCCCACCCGCTCGACCCTGCAGCGCTCTACTGCTGCAGCCGCCATGCCCACGATCAACAGGAGCTCCGCCACATCCTGCTCAACCTATCGCAGCCCTACCACAAACCGCTGCCCACGCCCACAGAAGGCCCTCCCCCGGGCCAATCAGAGAGCATCGCTCTGAAATCTGGCCAGCGGAAGGCCGCCCCTCTGCTGTCCTGCCCCGTTCAACCTTTCAGCGCTCGACTCGCCATTCTGGGACAAATTTTCACCGATAACACCTGACATCTGCGCTCAAATCGCCATCTCCTCCCTCTGACCTTTGACCTCTACTTAAATGCTGTGTGAACTCTGTAGCTGTAACGTAACTGAGTAAAATCTATTTTTATTTGTGAAGATTGTGAGTTTGTATGATGTTGATGTGATTATTTTAAGTTTTTAGGCAGTGAAAATACCATTTTAACTACAGTCAGCAAATATCTGATCAATATCTGATCAATCTTACACGCTCACACATACACACACACACACACTCACTGAGGTTTTTCTGTCATCAGATTTAGCGAAGTTCAAGTTTTGAATTTGTCTCTTTAAAAACAAATCATTAACAGGATGGACTCCCTCTCTCATCTCCTCCTCCTCCCTCTCTCATTTTTCTCATCTCCTCCTCTCCTTCCCTCCTATCTCCTTCTCTCCTTTCCTCTCATCTCCTCTCCTTCCCTCTTATAACTGTCCCTCTCGATGTTTCTCCTTCTGTCTTCTCTCATCTTTTCTCATTTTCCTCCTTCCTTTCCTTCCTTCCTCCCTTTCCTCTCCCCATCTCATTAATTCTTTTATAAACATTTTTTTCTCTTCACCTTTTTTTCTCCCCTAACATCCCCTAACTCCTCTCCCCTCAGGGTGGGTTTCCTCTCTTCTTTGCCCTCCTCCACCTCTCCTCATTTCTCCTCCCTCTGCAGCTCTTTTCCTCCCTCCCTCCATCCTCTCATTTTTCTGNACCTCTCCTCATTTCTCCTCCCTCTGCAGCTCTTTTCCTCCCTCCCTCCATCCTCTCATTTTTCTGACCTCTCCCTCTCTTTCATTCTCCTTTTCCTCTCCTTCCTACATTTTATTCTTTCATTCTCCTTGTTTTGTTTTCCTCCATCTTCTACTTTCCTTTCTTTGTCCTCTCAGTTTCTCTCTCTCTCTGGGTGTGTCTCAGTCGATGACTCCATCATGACTAACGTGTGTGTGTGTGTGTGTACTTGAGTTGATTCCAGATTACAAAAACAGAAATCTTCATACCTCCTCTTTTTTTCTGAACTCTTTCATAACCTCCCTGCGCTTTTATTGTGTTGTTTGTATCTGTTGTGTATGTTGTATGTATTTGTACTTGTGTTATGCGTGTTGTGTGTTGTTTGTGTTGTGTATGTTTTGCGAGCTGTCAACGTGAAGAATGTGCTGGAAGCTGTTGGGTTCTTGGGATTGAAACAAAATTTTTAATCATCTACAAAACCAACAAAACTTATAAAACCAGTCAGACCAGTACAAAAATCAGACCAGTAAAAAAACAGTCAGACCAGTAAAAAAAAAAACAACAGTAAAAAAACCAGTCAGACCAGTAAAAAAAACAGTCAGACCAGTAAAAAACCAGTCAGACCAGTAAAAACCAGTCAGACCAGTAAAAAAACAGACAGTAAAAAAAATACAGTCACCAGTAAAAAGCAGTCAGACCAGTAAAAAAAAATAAACAGACCAGTAAAAAAAACCAGTCAGACCTGTAAAAAAGTAAACACCAGTAAAAAAAAACCAGTCAGACCAGTAAAAAAAACCTGGTCAGACCAGTAAAAACCAGTCAGACCAGTAAAAAACCAGTCAGACCAGTAAAAAAAAACCCCAGTCAGACCAGTAAAAAAAAAGTCAGACCTGTAAAAACCAGTTAGACCAGTGAAAAACCAGTCAGACCAGTAAAAACCAGTTAGACCAGTAAAAAAAAAACAGTCAAACCAGGAAAAACTAGTCAGACCAGTAAAACAACAGTCAGACCAGTAAAAAAAACTAGTCAGAACAGTAAAAAAACAGTCAGACCAGTAAAATCCAGTCAGACCAGTAAAAAAAAAGTCAGACCAGTAAAAACCAGTCAGACCAGTAAAAAGAGTCAGACCAGTAAAACATCAGTCAGACCAGGAAAAACCAGTCAGACCAGTAAAAAAAAGTCAGACCAGTAAAAAAAAACAGTCAGACCAATAAAAAAACCAGTCAGACCAGTAAAAAACCAGTCAGACCAGTAAAAAAAACCCAGTCAGACTTGTTAGAAACCAGTCAGACCAGTAAAAAAACCAGTCAGACCAGTAAAAAAAACCCAGTCAGACCAGTAAAAAACAAGTCAGACCTGTAAAAAAAAGTCAGACCAGTAAGAAACCAGTCAGACCAATAAAAAAAGTCAGACCAGTAAAAAAAACCCAGTTAGACCAGTAAAAAACCAGTCAGACCAGTAAAAAAAACCCAGTCAGACCAGTAAAAAACCTCTGGGTTCGGGTTTAACGTCTCTATGGAGTCGCAGAAATGTCAACTTCCTGACACATGACATCATCACTGAGCACGTGCAGTACTTAAGATTCAAGGAACAGATGATGGAGCGCATGTTTTATGAGCACACACACACACAACACAAACACACAGATGAACACAACACACGCACAAACACACGAATACACACACACGAACACACACACAGTTGATCACTATAACACACAGCAGACAATGCAGACCAGCATATTGCGCAGGAATGTGCGTGTGTCAATGAGTGTGTGTGTGTATTTTTGGGTGTGGAATCTGTTAGCTCAGTGACATAACACACACACTCAGGCTCATCTGCAACCCATTAGCAGCCAGTCAATGACAACAGGATCACATGGGCTCAGTGCTCACACACACACACACACACACAGATCCATACATCATGTGAATCGTATGAGTGTGTATGTGTGTGTGTGTGTCATCAGGCCAAATGTAACTGAACTTAAATTAACATCATATAAATGTCACTAAAATGTTTTATTCTAGAAACAGGAAATGATCAGGAATGTTTAATCAGCACCAGATGGTGACAGACGGAGATTCTTATTGGCTGATGATGTCCATTTGGGAATGTCAGGGCTTTCAGACTTTACATTTATGTCTATCATGCTGCTGTAGCCCACCTGCAGGCCAGGTGATATCAGATTTGACAGATTCTGGTGCGTGATGTGCACGTGTGACGTACATGTGACGTGCATGTGTGACGTGCACGTCTGTCTGGTGGCATGACACTGTGGTAAACAGGACACACCTGCAAGAATTTGGCAACCAATCACAAGGAACTGACCTTTTTTTCAGACTCAACCGTTTCTGTTAGGAACCGAATCAGGTGAAGATGTGATCATTTGTAGGAGTCCGGAGCATACACTGGGCTGCGTGTTGCCGCATCCACCATGCGACGGAAACGCCTCAGATCCTGCTTGGCAACCATCCTGGCAGACCCGTGGTCCATCCCCATCTCACGGAGGTACCCGTCCATTTGCTGCAGGTGTTACGTGGCGTCCTCTCAGCCTGGTCCGGTCAATGGGGTCCTCAGCAATAACGCACCTGCGTCCTGGATCATCCTTAGAAAAATGCGCCACATGGCCGTCATGTCGCAACTGGCATTCCCTCACAAAGCTCTGTGTCCTGGGGCTTCAGCCAGATCTGCAGGTGCCCCTGTAGGCCCCAGCCCAGTTTTGGGTGGCAGGATTAGCGCCCCAGCCACTGTAAAAAATTTTGCACAGCTGGAAAAAGAACAGCAAATTCTTCTCTCCATAGAAGTAACTGCTGCCTTCCACCAGAGGGCAGCACATGCCATGAAGGATGGGGAAAGCCATTCAGAGGCCCGTCCCATGAACAGACGAAACCGTTGGAAAGTTCATGTCCCTTGGGGGTGACGACCAGTGTGGTGCTGAGGTGTCATCTACAATGCAGCGGTGCTCAGGTCCCAGTCTGAGGTGGCTCATGCGGGCGGAATGTCCTTTCTCTTAGTGAGGTTACCCATTGTCCCTTGCTGTCGGGGGAGCGAGGAAGGCTCCACATTGCAGTGGTAGCACTCTCTGAGGTTCGTAGGCCTGGAAGCGGCCTGATCTCGGTAGGTGGATACACCTATTTGTGGTCTGGTCACTCTGAAGGTAGGTGCGCCGAGGGGGTTGCTGTCACTGTGGCGGACTGGTTCCTCCCAATGGTGTCCGATGTCACTCCTGTCAACGAGCGTATCACAAGGCTCAGACTCAGACACTCCTTGGGTGTGTCGTCTCAGTGTATGCGGTTAGTGATGTCTCGGTGAGGGAGGCTTTCTACTCACAGCTTCATTCGGTGATGGATGAGAGTCCCGGGGGTGATGCTCCTCTGGTCATGAGTGACTTCAATGCGACCGCTAGCACCGACAGGGTTGGCTATGAGCACTGCATTGGTCCCCATGGGTCTGGCAGCTGTGGTGAAAGTGGCTTTTTGCAAAGTTCCTCAACTTTGCAAAAAGCCAGGTCCTGCAAGTTGCTGGATCCTGGTTCCAGCGCTGGTGCTGCACCGCTGGACTTGGTATTCCAATACTGGTCATGTGGCTAAGGAGACTGACCATGTCCTCATGGGTAGATGCTGCAGACTCCTACAGAATTGCAGGATCTTCAAGGGTGCCCAGTTTGTAGCTCTGACTACAGACTCATTGTTGCTTCTCTGAGGATTCAGTTGAGGTCCAGCAGACTGTCAGGATCCCACACTTAATCTGGACAGACTCCTCGACTGAGCTTTCTGAGGAGTTTGACACAGTCTGGTTGGAAGACTCACAGACTTGGGTGCGATGGATGACCCCAATGTAATGTGGGAAACCTCCTGTGATATGACCCTAAAGGTTGCAGGGGAGTGTGTTGGATTTGCCCTCTCAACATCATGGAGAGGAGTCGCAGTGCACGGGTTGGTGGCGACTCCAGGCTGTACAGGGGGCTGAGGAGGAGGAAGAGGTGGAGGAGGGCTGAGGAGGAGGAGGGCTGTACAGGACACTGAGGAGGAGGAGGAGGAGGAGGAGGAGGAGGAGGAGGGCTGCAAAGGCAGTGAGGGCAGATAAGGAAGCATTTGTTAGTGGAATCTGTGAGCAGGTCACGCACCATCCAGTGACCCTCGACCTCCTACAGAGGAATCGAAGCATTACGCTCATCTGTGAGAATTACTGTATATTATCTTTTATATTACTGCATGTTGTAATATGTACTCAAGTTGTTCATTTATATTCAAGTGTGTTTTGTGGAAGAAATTCTGAAATATAAGGATAATTTGAAGAATAAATTGATAAAAAAGAATTCTTTTCTGAGTGAATTTATTATACGTCTTACTCCTTGCAAAGAGGACACAGATGGATACAGTGATCACCAGTCTCTACACCCAACTGTGTGAAGAGACAGAGAGTACTCACAAGGCACCCATAAACAAATACAGAAGACTTCAGAAAATTAAAATTTAATACTGATAATGATCTTAACTCTTAACTATGGTCTTTCTTTTAAAAAAAAAAAAAAATGCTACTTTGAAGGATGTTTAATGTCAAAATGACTATTGCTTTATCAGAAAATAGCCATGATTAATTCTGTTCATGCAGCTGTCTGTCTCCATGTCTCCATGAATGGCTGCATTTAACCAATTTTTATCCTGAAACTCAGAATCTCTACATAGTACAATGAAAACTCTCAGGGACAGAATCTGCGAAAGAATTACTTATCACAATCAGAAGTCAAATCCTAGAGTGAACTGCTCCTGTATCTACATGTAGCCACATGCGATTAATAATTTCTACTCTCACACCCTTTACACATGTACATTCAATGTCCACTTTCAATAGACATAAAAGATCTTTTCCTAACAAATTTACAGGGCACCTGTCAGAAATCAAAAACTGATGCTCAATCACAGTATTTTACAGTTGAAGGTTCTGCAAAAACTCAGTANGTACACAAAACAGAATACCCACACTGCTGATGCGCTCATGCATTCACAATACACACACACCAGTACCGGTACTCACACACATACATTATTTTTGTGGTTTTTCTGTAATTTTCTGTTTGTTCTCTTATTTCTCTTATTTCTATAGCGCTTTATTCAACAATGGGGTCCACCAGTATGCACTCTCTTGCGTTTTAACTCTTATTTCTTCCTGATCTTCCACACTTTAACAGAATTTTCCCCATAGTTTTTCTTCATAAAATTGTAATTTGGTGAACTCAGTCTGATTTCTGACTCCTGAGTTGTATCAGGTTTGCTCTGAGTTTTCCCCATGATTAACACAAACACAAAGAACACAAACAGTTGACACAAATGCGCACACTCACTGTCACTTCCCCAAACACTCTCACACTCTCTGATGCCGGGTTTCACACTTTTACTAACTCTCACAGTTAGTGTGATAATAGAGTCTCTTCTATTATCTCTCTTGTGGACACCGCGTGTGACCACCACTTGCAGTTCGCACAACTGCTAACAGCTGTTTACAGTCCTAAGATCATCTTACATTGAATACACGGCTATTCAGTGAGTTTACAATTGTAACACTCGCTTTGACGACAATAAATTCACTCTTTAGCCTCAATAAAAAAAATTCTTCTCTTACCCTTTAAGATTCGTTGAATCCTCTCAGTGTGCAAGACGGCAGGCCCCTTGAANTCTTCTCTTACCCTTTAAGATTCGTTGAATCCTCTCAGTGTGCAAGACGGCAGGCCCCTTGAAAGAGTCCCACATCTCTACTCGCCCCATGAGGAGGTTGGGATTTCAGACATTGTTTTTCTGTCCGGCTGTATACAGACTTTATCTTCCCTGAGACCACTGCCACGCACAAGTGGAGGATCCTGCCGACAACGCCAAATNTACAGACTTTATCTTCCCTGAGACCACTGCCACGCACAAGTGGAGGATCCTGCCGACAACGCCAAATTGTGGAAGAAATTCTGAAATATAATGATAATTTGAAGAATAAATCAATAAAAAAGAATACTTTTCTGAGTGAATTTATTATACGTCTTACTCCTTGCAAAGAGGACACAGATGGATACAGTGATCACCAGTCTCTACACCCAACTGTGTGAAGAGACAGAGAGTACTCACAATATTTATACATTTGGGGCACATTCAGTGCATGTCGAGGGGGGTTGAACAACCCCTTGAGACAACTAAAATACCAGAGAAAACCAGTCTTCTCCAATCACAAGATGCCACAGGATGTAGCCTAAACATATATATCACGGCATAAAGACAGCAAAGTCAATTTACATACCGAGGCCACATTTGTCACGCTGAACTTCTAAGGCACCCTGTATTAGATGTAAGNTCAATTTACATACCGAGGCCACATTTGTCACGCTGAACTTCTAAGGCACCCTGTATTAGATGTAAGGGCCACAGTGAGACCACACTTTATATAAGAATACACTTCTATGTCAAACATGAAATTTTCCATCACTGTTAATCCTTATATTTTTAGATTCTTACATTCCTCTACTCATGTTTATTGTTCAGTGTCTATGTTATTTCCAGAAGGGAGCCAATATGGATCATGTTAAAGACCTGGAATGATGTGTGCTTCTGTGAAAACAGTCCTTGGAGATGCTCCAGGTCGTTCCAGGTCTGTCATCTCCTCCAGCCTAAACTAGACTTCTAGTCTAAGCCCCTCTGACGTATGGGGGATTTGGATCAGTGTGACTATAATAGCAGCTGTATGGGACATCCATGTTAGTAGTTCCCATGTACATGAAAATAAAGTGTACACTGGAACACTCTGCAATCGAGAGAAGTCGTGAGACCCTTTAATTTCTTTGACACATCCAAACGTACTCCTCGTGCCGCTGCAGTCCTGGCAGGTGACTCTGAATACTGATCCGCTGGGCTGGCTACTTTGACCGGTTGCATAAGGTTGATCTACCTGCCAGGATGTTGGATATCACCTGTACTGTGGTTCTCATACCTGATCCTCCTATTGGCTGCGATCCACCCAGACTCTGAGGGCAGGTAAGGCTGCTGGGATCTCTGGTATTCCGGCTGAACTTCTCCAGGCAGGTGGTGATGCTGTCCTCCTGGCGGGGGCTTGTTGTCCTTCTCTGGAAGGAGAAGGGTGATTGGCAGGATTGCAGCAATTACAGGGGTATTGCGCTGCTCTCTGTGCCAGGCAAGGTCCCTGCAAGGGTCATTCTGAGCAGGATCCAGGGCTGTCTGCTTAGTGTCAGAACCAGACTGTTCAGTGTCCTGAGCAGTCTGGTTTTACTCCAAAGAAGTCAACCATCGACTATATCCTAGCTCTCGGTGCTCACTGAGCACAAGTGTGAATTTCGGCGAAGCTTTTTGGCAGCCTATGTCGATTTCTGCAAAGTGTTCGACTCAGTTGATTGGGATGCTCTCTGGGATGTCCTGAGATTAAGTGGGATCCCCAGTAAATTGCTGGATGTCATGGCTGCCTGTTCTCTGGTACCGTGGTGCTGTGCAGAGTGGGGGCAGACTCTGACTTCCTCCCAGTGAATGCTGGTGTTCATCAGGGATGTGTTCCGGCTCCTTCCTGTTCATGGACTGGGTGTTAGGAAGAATTGTGGTGTCCAGCGACTTGGGTACATTTATCGGTGGGGAAAGGTTTACTAATCTTGACTTTGCTGATGATGCTGTGATCTTTGCGGTGTCGATGGATGTTCTTGAGAAGCTGAGTGAGGAGTCAGAGTTCCGGGGTTTGCAGGTGTTCTGGATCAAGACTAAGATCCAGGCTTTCAACGACTTCTTGGACTCAGCCATCAGCAGTGTGTCTGTANGATCAAGACTAAGATCCAGGCTTTCAACGACTTCTTGGACTCAGCCATCAGCAGTGTGTCTGTATGCAGGGAGAGTGTCAAACTTGTTGACAGATTCACCTCAGCAGTGACATCCATGTCTCTGGGAGCTCGTCCTATGAGATTGAGAGACATCTGGGCCTGTGGGGTCATGGGGTCACTGTATGCGATATCTCTGCAAGAAGACGAAGGTCCAAGTCTTTAGAGTCTCTAGAGTCCTGGTGCTCCAGGTCTTACTTTATGGTTGTGAGTCCTAGATGCTAACTAGTGACTCGAGATGTCAATTGGATGTCTTCGGGACTCGGTCTCTCCGGAGAATTCTTGGGTATCGCTGGTGTTGAACGAGCGGTTGCTCCAGGAGGACGGACGAGACGAGTATCAGCATTGTGAGGGATTTGTAGGAATGGTGAAAAAAATTCAAAATGGTAGCAAATGTGAAAAATGGGAGAAATGAGCGTAGCCTATATAAAAGAACATAGGAAGAAAACTGCTTGATAAAAGGCCACATGGTGGTGCCGTCCACCGCCAATTCATCAGCTTTGACGTTTCGTTCTGAGATGTCTACACTTTACATTCTGTTTCAGTCCCATGTTAACAAATGAGATGTTTAACCGTGAACAGTGACATCATCACATGATGTCATTTAATGCAATCACAGCACAAACACTCATCGGATGTCTGCTGAGATCAAAGGTCACATCTAGAACTATCTACATTTCCTGATTTCAGTCAATATAAACTAGAATCTGATGTTATTTAACCAAGAAATTCCTAAAACAATGATACTAATTTACCTAATTTAGCTGCATGTGCTCACATGACGTGTAAATAGCTGTGTGTGTGTGTGTGTCTGCATGCGTGAGTGTGTGTGTGTGTGTGTGTGTGTGGGGAGTTTTCAGACATTTCAGTTCTCATCNTGTGTGTGTGTGTGTCTGCATGCGTGAGTGTGTGTGTGTGTGTGTGTGTGGGGAGTTTTCAGACATTTCAGTTCTCATCTGTCACTATGAACACAGAAACACTGTTTCACATCATCAACTCACACACACACCCAACCAAACCCAGGCTCACATTTCACTGTGCAACACATTCCTCAGAGAATGTGTGTGTATGTGTGTGTGTGTGTGTGTGTGTGTGTGTGTGTGTGTGTGTGTGTGTGTGTGTGTATGTGTGTGTGAAGGGAGCACAGGACTGCATAATGTTATGCTGTGAAACAGAATCCAGCAGGGTCACCATCTGCTCCATAACACCAGCCTCACATCCACACACACACACACACACACACACAATGGGGGTAATTCATAAAAAAAAATCATGCTAACAACAAATAAATGCCATTCATGAAGCTTCTCTTACGTTAGTCAGGTGAGTTTCAGGTAAACATGAAGCTCAGAGTTAACGAGCTGCTTCATGTTTAATTATCCTGATTTATCTTCTGTTAAAGAGAAACTAAAGAAACATAAACTCTGATTTACAGCTCCATGTTTTAACAGATCTGTGTGTGTGAGTGAGTTCAGTTTGATGCTTGATGAAGAGTCTCAGTCTCAGTAGAATATGTGAGATCAGATCAATAAACTGATCAGCTGAGTGTTTTATCTATGAAAGATATTGATCACTAACACGAGACAAACTCATGTTAGCGTGTCAGTGTGTCACTTTCTGACATGTAAATAAGACATACGATGTTTATGAGCGAGGGAACGTGATGATATTTGACCTGATCAACACGCTAAATTTGCGGTTCCAGATTGTCGTTGTTTCAGTTTATTCAGTTTATTCAGTCGCTTTGAAAATCGAGGCATACAGACTTCAGGAAGATTAGGAGATCTGAAAAATAACAGGAACACTAAAATACAGACTTATGTTTTGGAAAATGATTGTCAGTAATGTAACGTGTGTGCTGGTACAGGAGTATTTATTGGGCTTAAACATGCAAAATCACCAATATGGTCCTTTAAGTTTAGGTTCACATTAGAAATGGTTATGGTTACATAAAAACGCACATTATGATTATCTCCATCAAAAGTCAACGTCAGACACTAAACTCTCCCTCATAAACACACAAATCATCATCAGACTTCATGCCACAGCATCAAATGTCACGCCAAGTCACACGAGTCATACGAGTCACTACCAGCATGTCAGCAAGTCAGTCAATCTATGTTACCAAGGAAACAGGAAACTAATCCAAACTCTAAACATATCTTTGCCTGAGAGAGAGATTTAGATTTTTCAGAACGCTTGATTTAACCAAACTCAGAAAGTGCAACATTAAACAAAACATGATGCATAATCCGGTTTAAAAAACAAAAACAGAAAAATAATACAAAAAAACCCCAAAATAAAACAATGATTTCTCCAAACCAGAGTTCCTTGTTTTACGGAGCTTTATGATAACACCACACGCTCTCAGACGTTTCACATCCTTCATCACTACAGGAACTCATCATCATCATCNTGATAACACCACACGCTCTCAGACGTTTCACATCCTTCATCACTACAGGAACTCATCATCATCATCTGATGAATATGTTTCTGCATCAGATCCATGTTTTCTTCCTGCTGAGGTAGACGCCATCTTTGACTGACCAGGGTGACGTTTAACACGTTAGTAACCAGAATGAATCTGTGTTATAAAAACCTCCCAGCATCTGTCAGAACAGGAAGTCAGGTTCTGACCTGCTGCAGGAAACAGGAAACGTCTCTCTGTGAGGCGGAATGCCATTTCATCAATGTCTAAAACCATTTACAGCAGCAACACAGGAAGTCTCCGTAACATGTCTCCATGAAGGCCTCATACCTGAACCCAGACCAGAAACTTCCGTCCACGCCGTGTCCACACAACCATGCCTTTTACCTGTATTTAGGGTTTTAACGACAGCGTGGTTTTACTGCTGAGTCACACAGATTTCTGGTTTCTGACACGCTGGAGTCTAAAAACACGTCGGCCATGTTTGGTCCACACAGATCCACCACANTCTGGTTTCTGACACGCTGGAGTCTAAAAACACGTCGGCCATGTTTGGTCCACACAGATCCACCACATGTTCCAAAGTGGAGATCTTTGCTGCGAGGAGCCTCCTTAAGACTGAAGCTCCGCCCACATTAAAATGTGTACAAACACCACGGCTTCCTTTAAAATCCATGAAGCAGCTAAAAGTTTGTCGTTGTCCTTTTTAAAACATCCCCACATCTAAAAAACGCTCTGATAAAGTCCAGGAAGGTCCCCAGGCTTTAGTTCCTCAGGTCCATTAAAAACAAGGACTCCTCCAGTCCCTGACCCCCCCACTGAGCCAGGACCACCGGGCTGCAGGCCTCCACACCAGGTCTGCAGGACCGCTCAGCATCCTCTGGATAAACTAGAGACAGAAAGCAGTGCCCCCTGCTGGACAGATGTAGGAGTCCCTGACCTCTTCATGTTTGGATAAAACCAGAACGCTCTGAGGAACCCGTGCAGACGGTCCCAGAAAACGTCCAGGATCCCTGACTGGACTTTAGCCAACAGGTCCACTGGAGGATCCACACACGACAAATGCTGCTGTTAAACTATTAATAATTAAAACACGACGTTTAGGTAAAATCCATTTTTTCAGCCTCCCTTCACCTTTTCTAAAATGTTTTCCCAGTTTTTATTAACATTTATCTGATCTCCTACAAACACACCAAGATATTTGATCCCTGCCTTTTTCCAGGTGAGTCCACCAGGTAGACTAATCCTGTGCAGCCCCTCCCCCACCTTCAATGCTTCACTCTTTCCCCAGTTTACCTGAGTGGAGGAGATCCTGAAGCTTCTGACACTTTATTAAAAAGTCTCCATCGCTCTGTGTTTTAATAGAAATCATGACATCATCAGCATACACAGACACATTAAAAACAGATATACCGTTTGGAGGTTAAAACCATTGAGACCAGTTCTGAGTCTGAGCAGTGCTATGACCAGAGACTACAGCGTACCTGAGGGGGGGGCGGCCCTGCTGAACACCTGTCTGCACTTTAAAAGGAACTCCAAACCACTGTTAATCTAAAGGACACTCCCAACGTCTCCGGCTGGGTCTTGGTGATGAAACCTGAGCTGAACACAAATGCCTTGTATCTGCCACATGCGTGTTCAACCCGGTCAAACACCTTTTCCTGATCTATGGAAATAAAACCAAGTTCTACATCCAATGAAGTGGAGATGTCCAAAACCCGAATCAGATGAATGTTGTCTGTAACCAACCTGCCAAGAACACATGTATGATCTGATCCACATGTATAATCTGCTCCGTCACTTTTGTTAGTCTGCTGGGCAGGACCTTACAGAGCAGCTTGTAGTAGTGCAGAGGAGGGCCACTGGCTGCCAGGTCCTGATGTTCTGCAGGTCTCCTTTCTTGGAGAGGAGGGTGAGGACGGCAGCTGACCCTTCCTCAGACTGTCAGGATGCTCAGCAGGTCCTCACCCACCTCAGAGTGTCAGGACACTCAGGAGGTCCTCACCCACCTCAGACCAGAAGTCTACCAGTATCCTAACAATCCTTGGAACTTTCCCAGTGTGGAGGCTCTGTAAAGCTGTAAACAGGTCTTGCAGAGAAAGCTCCGCCTCCACTTCTTTGTTTGCCTCTGCTGACATCTTTGTCAGCCAGGTGAGAAAGGAGCACAGCATCTCAGGTGTTCTAGCGTTCTCCTCCTGATACAGAGCCTCATAAAAAGCTGCCACATGGCTCCTGCAGAAGCAGAGCTGGAGTGAAGAGACCGGATCAGCCTCCTCTGTCCGTGTTTCCTCTCCAAACCAAAGAAAATGTGAGAGGAGTGTCCATCAGGACAACGTTCTGAACCCTACTGTGTACCACAGCGCCCCCGGTGGACACGCCCAGCAGGTCAGCTAAAGTAGACTTTTTATTCTGAGGCCTTCAGCATGTCCTGGTCTTCCTGAAGCCAGGAGCTGTCCACATCTGTCCAGATCTCTGATAGATCTGGATGCGTCTCTGGAGATGTTGTGCCGTAGACACTTTATCTGGCTTTTATCGACGCCCCACTGCTGCAGCTGCTAAAAGATGTCCTTCTAAAATCACTCCAAAAAGACTAAAAGCAGCTCTAAACACTTTGTCAGATAAAAGTGCTGTGTTAAAAGGGTTAGACTACACTCCTCCAGTTCACCCTCAGCCACACTAAAAAACTACACTCCTCCAGTTCACTCTCAGCCACACTAAAACACTACACTCCTCCATTTCACCTTCAGTCACACTAAAACACTACACTCCT
>VXCM01009055.1:0-14576 GCA_014773175.1 Lucifuga dentata
ATTATTTATAATTACTTTATTTCATCACTGTCAGTTATCAGTTACAATTAAAACAAACAAAAAAAAATAATTTTTGGTAAACTGGCACTGAGGTGTTTAGAGGAGATACCTAGAATATGCTAAATTAAAAGAACAAAATACTTAATTTAGAGATTAACTTACATTTTTAAGCACCTGCCAATAATGTACATACTCTGTGGACCTCTAANTAATTTAGAGATTAACTTACATTTTTAAGCACCTGCCAATAATGTACATACTCTGTGGACCTCTAAGTACTGTAATACTGTAATATAAATGTTCCAAAATATTGTATTATTTGTCATTAACAAGCTATCATGCGCATGTTTGCTGCAATTCTCTAAATGTCCAGCAGGCGGCAGCACATTAAATAATAAATTGGCCCACACACCAAATGGCACAAATAAAAGCTAAAATTAAATGTAACACTTCTGAGCTACCAGATTAAATGATGATGATGTCATAGAAGGACCAAGGCTATAACCAGAAATTATATAAAATATTAGGTAACACTTTTATCTTTAAATACATACTACATCACATTACAACACAATTCAATATTTCAAAATTCAAAAATTGAAATGTTGAAGTTCACATATTTGTATGCACCACTCGCAAAGGCTGACCGCTTATTCAATTTCAAATACTTGTTCCATTACGTTGGTACTCTAATACTAATCATCTTAGTTACAATATGCTTTTATTCTGGTTTTTGCTTTTTCTTGCACTTCCGGGTTTAGCCCCGCCTCTTCCGTGACATTATTGCCTCACACAGACTAGTATGATTCACACATGTATCTCATACAGACATATTAACTCTCAACAGTATAGTATGATCTCTCATTCACACATGTATCGTCTCTCATACAGTATAGTGTGATGAGCTCTCATTCACACATGTATAATCTCTGCATGCGTAGTAGTGTCTATGCGATATGCGTGATCATACCATTGCGTGTGTGGTTACACTAGTGTGTATGTGCGCAATATGCGCTTGTTAGTACAATATGCATTGTGACACCAGCGTGTGTGCGTGAACGAAACATGATTTTTGTCCTGTACTGCGCTTCATATATTAAACTTACTAACACGTCTTCTGATGAACATGTTGAAGGTATGGCTGTATGTGCTCTGTATAAGCTCCATTCTCCTGTTCTGAAGCAGCACTCTTCTTCACCTCATATAAAGCAACATACAGCAACAGGCGGTTTTCTAGATGTTGTCTTTAAGTCAAATCCAACTTCTGTCATCATGTGCTGCGTTCACAGACCTCCCAAGTTGAATTTTTCCCGGTTATAAGTTCCAACTTCCAAACTCAAACTGTTCCAGTCAAATGTAATCAAAAAAGTATAGCTGAACACCAATAAATACTGTAAAATTAATTAAACATAGTAATAAATGCTAACTAAAGTAAAGTTAGACTACAGGACTGTTTGGTTGTGTTGTTTTACAATGATAATCACAGTGCGTTTTAAACTTTGTGCAGAAAAGTAATATTATGAAATTATTTACACTTACGTATCAATGGCAAATAGTTATTATACAAAATAGATAGTTAACTTGGCGATATAGTCAGACCCTTTTCTTTCAATTTCATGCAAGAAAAAATACTTTATTCACCTTTTAGCTGATCATTTCCGTTCACAAAGCTGNTTTCAATTTCATGCAAGAAAAAATACTTTATTCACCTTTTAGCTGATCATTTCCGTTCACAAAGCTGGCTTCCACGGGCGCTGCCATGTTGAGTGACGTCATACTCTGTAAGTGGGGTGGATAATTTTGTCCGAGTTTCCCAGCCGGAGCTCCGACTTCAAGTGCCGTTTTCCAAGTAAGAAGTTGGAAAAATCTGAGTTCCGAGGTCTGTCGAATGCAGCAATAGTTTTCTTGGTGTATGAACCAAATTTTGACAACGACTAGGAAAATATACTTATTCTGTCTTGGTGTGCTATTTTATTGAGCTTTTCTGCCAGTAAACTTCTTCCTGTTTTGATCTTCTTGTCCCCGCCCCCAGACACTTCTGACCAATGAGCAGAGCAAATGTTGTCACATGACTTATTGATATATTTTGGTCCATTGAAATTTTTTTCCTGTGTGAAATCGAACCAAACCAACCTGTAAATGTAGCATTGTAGCATTATGGTCCCTGATTCAGACCAGAGCAAACGAACAGAGGTCTGAAAACGCCCTTATGTTGTTGGGCCACCAGGACAGCTTCAATGTGGTTTTTCCTGTGTTGTAGAAGTATGTGACTGTGAAGGCAACAGCAAGTGATTTACATCATTTTCACACTAATCACATTTAGTGACCCCTCGTGCCCTGTGGACGGGTGATGTGGTCGTCTTGGAAGAAACCACAACCATCAGGATGGAAATGTTCATCTTATAGGATAAAGGTGATCAATCAAAAAAAGGAAAATTTCACATCCTGTCTAGTAAAGGATTTTCTTTACTGTGCAGTTTTTTGTTTTTGTTTTGTTTTGTTTTGTTTTAAGCGTTAAAAGCCAAATTCAATGAAATGTAAATCTGCAAAAATGACACCGGGGATAAATTTTTAAACCCACCAGCAGGGGGCAGTGAAACACATTTTGAGCTCTCTGCAGTAAATCAGGTGCAGCAGCTCCCATATAGAAACATTCTGAGGATATTTTCAAACAATTTTCTTTATTTTGGTAAAAACAAGCCAAATTCAACTTATCAAATCCCAACTGGGAAAAAATTAAATATAAATAAATACATATTCTGTTACTGCTTCACAAAAAGAACTTGTCAGTATTACTTCAAAAGCAAAGCAAACTAAATAAATAGGTTATTATCATTATTAAATTATTATCAGTATTTCAATTATTGCTTTACAAAACTATACAATAGCTAGTTTTTCTGATGACAAAGTCATCAGCCCATGTGAACACATGTACACAGTAAAACACCTGGTTTACACTGGCTGCATTAGAAGCCATAAACAGGTGATAATAAAGAGCAAACGAGGCCTTTTAAAGACCTGGTAATATACATTAGATGGATGATGTCATCACTGGTGACAATAAATTGGCCTATGAAAACAGGCTGATATGACTTTTGAAGCCTCATACATTTTCCCAGGGGTGTCAGCGCTGCGTTTAGCACAGTGAAGTTAGAGGAGTTATTTTAAAGCAGCCATGGTTCCAGAAGTAAATGTCTACGCAGAAAATAAATAAGGAATTGATAGGTGACTCTCCTGGTTGAATAATTCTGTACAAATATTGGGAGAATGCATTGAAAAAAATGTAGTTTACTAATAAAAATGTCAAAGGTAGAAGGCTGTGAAAACTTTAACTTTGCTGAGAAGTCATCTATGTCTCCCAAGGAGCACTTCTGTGAGCATAAAATCTGGATTTTACATGGAGCTAATGTCAGTTTGAAGCTCGGGTAGACCTCGGTAAATACTTTCAGCAGTTTGAATCAGCTTATTTTCTGCATTTTGGGTCAATTTTGGATCATTTCATCAGCTATGATGCAATGTTTTTTTCCCAGATTTTTGCAGGATTCTGAATTTAGTCCATTCTGATTCGTACCTTTGTTTGGCACGGTAACAGCCACTGAGGGTCATGGGTAGGGAAGCATTTACATGTATCTTTATATTACCAAGGAGACTCCCATGTTTTATGTTGAAGAATACTGAGGTTATTGTTACAAGAAAACAAATTGAGAATTAAAAAAAAAAACACAAAATTCTGGAACCATTTTGCTACTTAATTTGAAGGTGTGGCACTTTGATGAGTCCTGATTGGATGCTACAGTCTGTATCATTGTAATAGATAGAAAAATAAATTAACACAAGGGATTAAGAAACCCCATTTAAAGGTCAAAGTGCCATCCAATGGCACTTTGACATTTAAATGGGTTTTTTTTAAATGGGGTTCCCTCTGAGCTAATAGCTTCATTTATCACACAGAGGGACTTAACTTAGAGTTGAGTGAACTGACACCCCCAGTTTAGACATTCAAGAGAATTCGTTGCATTTTAATATTTATGCTGTATTTTAAAACAAATACAACATAAACGTAAGCCAGCTGCTGTGGCAGCAGCTCTGGACATGTCCCCTCTAGGAGGTGTACTTGGGTCTAGCACAGGTGCAGGCCACTCCGATGTTCTCATTCTTTGGCACCAGGCGGTACGTCTGTCCGTCTTCACACATCTCCTTCATGAGAAACAGTCTGCTCTGCATTATGAGGTCCGAGTTGTAGGCAAGATTCTCCTCCTGAACTTTTCCGTCCCTCATCACAATGCAGCCTGTGCACAGACACTGAGCCACAGCAAAAGTGGAGGGAAAGCGATCCTCTTGGGTTTCATAGCTGGAAAGGAAGGAGAGCACACGGTGAGCAGGTTATCCAAAGACAATGAACACATGATGTCCAGAGAGCGAGACAATGTAGAGGCCAATCCAACATCCACTCATTTAACCACAGTCTGAGTCAAACATAAATATGTCACAGTATATCAGAGGTCAAAGGGTCAAAACACACATGCATGATTCTTGCATTATGAGATTCTCCCTTACATCACTAAATGAAATTAAAAAAAAAGGATGAAGAATAATGGTCTGCATTGTTTAGAGTGATGGAGGAGGGAAATGTTTTCTTTTTTTTGGGNTGGTTCTTATGTAAATTGGGTGAACTTGCCCTTTAAATAGTTTGTCCTACTAAATGTGAGGAAAATCTTTACAAGTATATCCTGTGGAAATATGAGCTTAACATAAAAGTAAAATATATTTGTGAAACATCTAGGATGTAAAGATTTGAGAATCACTGACTGGCTGTAAGAAGGGAAGACAGGATGAAGGGAAAATTAATAAAAGTGCTGCAGCTGCTTCGTACAGCAGTGATGATGTTTATGGTTTATCTTGACGTCATCGGTGTTCATATCTTTGCCTCAGTGACGCAACTCAGCTCATTCCCACAGGACGAGCGCTCCTTACGAGACAAAAGATAAACAGTACTTAAGGGGTGTGGAAAGGACTTTCCCGGTCCGGCAGGGCCAGGGAAGGGACACAGACCCGTGTCATCATGAACCGTGGTGCAATGTCCTGCACCACGGTTACCACGGTAACCACGTCATGACGCCAAATTAGTGCACGATTCATAAGGTTAATATCCTCCTCATAAATTATGCCATGAGGACTCAGCATGTTACAACTGCACAAATTTTATTTTTTCCATCAAAGGTTATAGATTTTATAGCTGCATATTACAATAAAAAATAAAGAATAACTTTTATGCTTATATTCTTTTTAGTTGAACCTGACGTGTTTGGCATCTTTGGAAACTTTGGGAAGGATGATGCTTTTTACGCACCAAATGAAAGGTTAAAAAAAATAAACAGGCTATAAATTTTATATGAATTAATGAGGAATTTTTTGTATCTGATATGTAAGCTGCAGGATAATATCCTAAATACGTCCTCTTCCGTGCGTAAAAAGCGTGTCTTTTGCGTAAAAGGCGCGCTGGAATTCTTCCTGATAGCTGTGTCCTTTTTGCATCAATTTTAAGCAATTTTGAGAGTTTTCTGTGAAAGTTTGTGAATATATCCATGTAAAAATGACCCCAAATAGGAAATATAACACCATTGGAGGAGCACACGAGTCTCGAGTTTATATGTTTAAGTTAAAATCTTAACGTAAATAGCGACGAGTTATCCGATGGTGTAAAGTACAATATTTCAATTTGAGATTTGATGGATAAAAATCAGAAAGAATCAATAATAAGAATCAAGAAATGGAAAAGTCATGTAAGGCACTGCTCAATGCAGGACTCGATTAATTGATTTATACGTCACCAGCATAATTTCAGTCCATTGAAGATGGAAGATATTAATTTAAAGGACAAAAGCCTTACTCATCATATAAAATAAATGAACATTATGTTTTGTATCTCCAAGTTTGATATTTTTAATATTTTCAGGTATGAATTACTTAAAAGTAAACTTTTGGAGCCCTATAATTGGAGTGTTTTTTTTTTTTTTTCTTTTACGTTCAAATCTAGCTGTGTCACCTCATAAACCCATACATCCATGCATTTTTGAAGCGTTTCTAAAAATGAAGGGATCCTCCTGTGAACGTCCACGATCACAGCGGGATGCCCCGTGGCGCAGAGACGGCAGATTGAGGACTTACACGTATCTCCACGGGGACAGAGACCTGTCACTGACGTGGACCAGATGCTGGTAGCGATCCACGGGGCATGAGACAGGGGAGTCGGCGTGGGACACGTGTGCAGGCTCCGGAGGCTGCAGGTAGTGGGTCCTCAGCTTCCTGTACGCTTTCTCCTTCAGCTCATTCTCAGGGTAACACGGCAGCTTGGAGGGCCAGACGGGCGCCAGAAGGAGGATCCCCCAAACCAGAATCTGTGGGGAGCAAAGGAGGAGAAGGTGAAGCGACGGATGATGATGAAGATGATGAGAGCAGATGGAGTCCTGTCAGTTTGTAACTCACCTGCATGATGTGGATGCTGTCCATGACTCCTCTGTGTGTGTGTGTTTGTGGTGTATGTGTGTGTTCACTGTCAAGGTGTCTTCGCTTTGGATTGCCATCATGCTGAAGCTTGAGTATTTATACAGCGTACCTGGGAAAAACCAATGAGGAAATGGAAATGGCATTATTGTTTAGTTCCTGGACTTCCTCTTTCCCAAAGTGAAAGTGCTGTAGGTGTGACAGCCACTCAGCTGCTGTCACAGCAACGCTTCAGACAGTCCCACCGGGATTTTTCTGCACTCACTGTGACGGCACGCAGGAAAAATGCCGTCAAACACACTTTGTTTATTCAGAGGAGGCAAGAAATCTAAACCAGAACATCTGGCAGTAACGTGATGCAAAGATTAAACAAAACAAAACAAAACAAAACAAAAAAAACAACTCTTGTCTACCTGAGAAATGCTAAAGGCTTTCCTCTGTTTAATTCAAGTGCGTATGCACGCGTGACGCGTCCGTGGAGGTGTGGAGGTGTATGTGTAGTAGTAGTAGTAGTAGTAGTAGTACATGTACAATATATAGACATTTATATGTAATTTATGTTGAGCAAGATGGTGATGGTGAGTATGTTGATGATGAAGATAAGATGTCGATGCACTGTAAATCCCAATAGTACACTCCACTCAGAAAAAAATGAGTAAAGAATAAGAAAAAACCTTGTAAAAGTTAATACAACTTAAAATCTTTAAAAACTGTCAGCTATTTCAGGTGCTAATGACTCAATATTGACCAATTGTTTTGAGTTAAATGACACACGTGACACTGCTCTGATTCTCCCAGCATGCCTTGCAGTACTGTTGTGAAATTCAGACACGTCCGATACCCATGCAGTGTTGGCGGAACCAAATAAATTATTAAAATATGTTCATATTTCATACTTCTTTTATACGCTGTTGTATAAAAGCAATATCACACTCGAGAGGTCGTGCTGTTATACTGAATATGAGCATGGCTGATATACAGCATAACAGCACCACCTGAGTGTGATATTGTTTAAATTTCATCCATCATTATTGTTGTGTCATTTGCAATATAAATAAGTAAATACATAAATATATAAAAGTTGAGGTATATGTGTGGAAGTTAGTGCAAAAACAAAAAAATCTAAACAAAACAGAGAGAGAGAGAGAGAGAGAGAGAGAGAGAGTGTTAAAGGAACACACTCTTGGTTTTGCATCTTTGAGCCCAGTATAATCTAGCCCACATACACATTACCTTACTGACAACTATTTTCTAAAACTGACACCTGTTTTCTTTAGGTTGGGCTCTAGGTGAGTTCAGGCAGAGAGGACACAGTCACATGCACATGAAAAAGTAAGGAGGGTCTCCAGTCTTATAACTTCATCTCAGAGAATTAAATTGTGTTTGAAAGCAAATGATTTACTAAATATTTATTATCAATTTCTCCCAGAAATACCTTTTGAAGTTTTTGAAGTTTTTCTGGTATCTGTGTGTTACTGACACATTACACCTGACAGGATGAATGTGTCTGCTTATCGTGTACAGGATGTCCCAACAGCTGACACCCATGCAGCATGACGTGTTGTTGTAGCTCCTTGGTGTCGTCATACTCTCGGGGTTACCTGTTGAACAGCAGCAGATTTGGTGTGTGACTGTGACTCAGCCATGGACAAATTGCAGGTTACTTTCACATTACAGGCCATAAAGGACCATACCGGCAACTTTGTATGTTTTGGAAAATGGTTGACATTAAAGTAATGTGTATGCGCATTGTATTATCTGGGCTCAAACATGCAAGATCACTGGTATAGTCCTTTAAAGCTAACATCCTAAAGTTAAAGTTTCCAGTTGTTGCCCTCTGTGGTGGAAAGAGGTAACTACAACAAAGGTGGAGCATTCAGTTATAATGTGCGTTCCATGTACCTTTAAAGGACAATACCAGAGATTTCGCATGTTTAAGCCCCATATATACAGCCCATGTATACATTACGTTACTGACAACCATTTTCCAAAACAAACTACTGGAGCGATAAATATTAGAATTGTTTTTCCTATCTTCCAGACTTCTTTGGTTTCAGTTAATTCCAGCATGCTATAAAAATCAACTTGTTGAGACTTGAAACATGCTTGCGATAAGTCATCCATGACAGCAAATACAACAAATCTAAATTTTTGTTTTGTCTAATTAATTTTATTTAACCAATTCAACAAAGAACTGCACAGAAGACAATGTATTTCTCCGCCAGGAAATATAGTCCCAGGAGAAGGCGGCTTTTACAGAGAAATTAAAAACGACTGTCTTTTCTACATTTGGATGTACATGTTAGCATGTGAAACACTGAATTTTAAGATGGGTATATCACCTGGTCATTTGATTTTGAAAGATTAGGGAATTTGGCAAAATAACACAAAAATTAGAATACGATTTTATTTTTTGTCAGTAATGTAAAGTGTATGCAAGTAGTATTTATTGGACTTAAGCATGCAAAATCGACAGTATGGTCCTTTAATGCTCAATTCTGATGATTTTGTTTTAAAAGTCAGATCTGATCTTTTTTGTCCTGAAGGTTCATATTCATGTTTGTAAGTATGGGGTGAACACAGCTCTGCCCTAAAAGGCAACACAGAACAAACAAAAAACACGATCCCCAACCAAAAAAAAAAAAAAAAAAANAAAAAAAAAAAAAAAAAAACCTCAAACAATAAAAGTGAAATCCCATTTGGCCATTTCTCACACAATTTATTCAAAAGCTGCTTGGTTCCAATAAGAGCCTCTTGTTCAGCTTAGATCGAAGCTTCTTCATATCTAATGAATTTGGAATCTCCTCGTCTCTCCAATGACCCCTTACGCTGTTGTAGCCATCCTCCATATTGATTCTTACCGAGCTGCAAGAAGCTAGCAATGATGATATGCACCAGAGAAATGAGATGTAAAAAGAAATAAAAATCCACTTGAATTCTGATCTGACGGTTCACACCGCAGTCACACATTCAGGGATTCAAGTCAAGTTTCTTTATTTGTGTAGCCCAATATCACATAAAGTCTCTCAAACCTGCACATTAACAGTTCCCGATCCAGCCCAAGCTCTCTAAGAAGATGAGGAAAAACTTCTTAAAAGAACTTCTTATATAAGGAAAGTGGAAAAAAATGGTTGAGAGGCTATTCAAAGAGAGATTTCCTCTCCTCAAACGACTGGGTGTGCAAAAACAGCTTCAGGTGGAAAAACAGGGAAACCTCTGAGGGGAGGAGCCAGGACATCATAGGGGAGGAGCCAGCTAGACACATACCACACATACCAGACACCACTAGGCTATGACATCATCAGGGAGACAATTGGCAGCCAGGTAGATGGAGGTCACAGCCCAGCTTCAGGACCCCAACACTCGTACATGAGTGTGAGGAGGGTGCAGGTGTCCAAAAAGACAAAGAGAATTAGCAAGAGATCAGATACAAGTGGCCCAAATCTAATATGAAAAAAAAAACAAAAAAAAAAATCAGAATTGGTTTGTTCACACTGATCAGGAAAAAAAAAAAAATCAGATGTGTCACATGTAGGCAAAAAAAAACNAAAAAAAAAAAAAAACACAGAAAAGAAAATCTGATCTTGGCCACTTCAGCTTGTAATGTGAACAAAGTAAAAGTCCTGAACAATAAAGTAAAAGCAATATGGTAGTACGTGTGTGTGTGTGTGTGTGTGTGTGTGTGTGTGTGTAGTTACTTATTAATCGTGGAAATGCCTCTTATCATACGTCATTCTGGTCTGGGTATTTACGTATAAACTTTCCAGCATTCATCCCTGCAGCACATCTTCAACAGTGTGAAGTCTCAAACTTTCCTCACCTGTTTGTCCTTCACAGGTATGACGAGCAAGGCATTCTGGGTAATCACAGCAGAGGCTAAATGAGCTGACAGGGATGCATACTTCAGACTTGAACAGAGTGTAACCCTTTGAGGTGTAAAGTCATCTTTGCATTTTATTTTTTGTTTTTTAACGGAGCGAGAGTGACAGTCAAGTGATTTTTTAAAATCATGGATTTAATTAAATTAAAATAAATTACATTAAATTTTTGAGAAATATATTTTTTTAATTTACCATGTAATTTTTTCTATAATCATTTCTCTATATTCCTTTTTATTTTTTTTAGTTTCAAGAATTAAAAAGAGCATTAAAAATGCTTTTTCAAAACTTTTTTTAAAGTTGTGTTTTCTAGGATTTACTTTTTTTTTCTTTTCCCCAAAAAGTCTTAAAAATAAGAATTTGAGACCTGAACTGTTATATTGAATTGAAAGCAAAAAACTTTCAAGTCTCAGTTTTTCACCTGGTGAAATCCCAGAACAGCAAAAAATAAATAAATAAATAAATAAATAAAAAATAAAAAAATAAAATAAAATAAATTAAAAAAAAAATAAAAATAAAAATAAAAAAATAAAAAATGGAACAGTCTTAAAACTTCAACACACATTTTCAAAATTTCATAATATCAATGACTGTGGTGAATTAAGAAGATTGAATTAAGAAAAATGAGCAATCAATAAAACAAAAGAGTTTAATAGTTTTTTCTCTTTATACTGTGAGGAACACTTTACTACAGCTGCACACATTATTTATCTTCATCATTATATAAACTTTACTTGTGCAACAACTGATTTTTCCATTTTGCAAAATAGAGAAGAATTTGTCTATATTTATGATCGTTTATGGCTTTCACCCACTGACACTGATCTGATGTCAAAAATGAGTCAAGAGTGTGCAAATCTTTACAAGTTTAATGATTACACATGCAGGCCTCAGGCTTACACGCTTACATCAGCACGGGCTGTATATGTAGGTTTGTGTTGCCAAACTGGTCATACCTGCATTTACCAACGTGAGCTGTTACTGTTTTACATTAGTAGTAAAGAATTAGAATTTTTATTATGATTGTGATTCCAGCCACACATTTATATTACCTTCTGTGTAATTTAACCTAACCTAACCTAAGAAAAAAAATCATTATGTTTCATCTCTTGATCTTTCATTCAAAATATTAAAATTCTGACATTTAATTAAAGGAAAAGGAAAAAGAAATTTTTATCATGTTCTTGTTCTTTTTTTTTTTTTTTTTTTTTTTTGAATTTTCTGGAAAAAAACATTTTCTCGAGTCAAGATGAATTGTGTCATTTTCTTGATTAGCTGTGGCCTCAGAGTCCCAAAAATAAGAACTCGAGACTTGAACTATTATATTGAACTGAAAGCAAACAATTTTCACGTCTCATAACATGTTCTTATCAAAACTAATATTTTATAACTCGGTCTGAAAGAGAACGTGTGTCTATATTGACCCCAGGAGGAGAATGGTTCAAGTGGCCCAGAAGGGTTTTGGGGTCAGAAAGTCTCCAAAACTACAATCAGATGCCTGTAGGCCGATTGAGAAAAATATTTTTTTTTGTGGTAATTTTCAATTATTTTACTTTAATTAAAGGCTATATTTTTGTTAAAAGACCATACCAACCATTTTGCATGTTTGAGCCTAATATATTTAATTTTCATACATGTTACGTTACTGACAATCATTTCCCGAAGGATAAAACTGGAACAGTGAATTAAAAATGTTTTTCCTACCTTCCAGACCACCATTGGTTTCAGTGCATTTTGGTACGCTACTAAATTCAACTTGTTGATACTTGAGACATTCTTGGAATAGGTAATCCATCATCACCAACAAGACATATTTAGTTTTTTTTTTTTTTAAGAAGTTATGTAATTTTAGCGTTTAAGCGCAATAAAAAGCAGAAAATAAATATATGTCTCCACTGGGGAATATAGTCCCAAAAAAGACCTGAAGGACCGTGACTTCATAAGTCTGTGTAACTATTATCAGGAGAAACATGGATTTTTAAGGTGTGTGTATCACTTGAATATTTGATTTTGAAAGATTAAGAGATTTTGCAAAATATCAGGAAAGCTGAAATACGGTTTTATCCTTTGGGAGATGATTGTCAGTAACCTTACGTGTATGAAAATTGAATATATTAGGCTCAAACATGCAAAATGGTGGTATGGTCCTTTAATATTTTGAATGAAAGATGAACGGGATAAACAGTAAAGACCTTTCTTTTTCATAGTCCATTTTGCTTTTATTTAAGGGTGCCAACATTAGTGGAGGGCTCTGTATTTGTGCTGTATGTCTCAATACCATCTACAATGTCTCAAAGTGCTTTGCAGACCAAGTGATGGGTTCCTGACCCCACCCCAAAACATCCTAAAAATAAACCTCAGTTTGTAAAGAAAGAAAAGGAGGAACCTTCAGGAGTTCAAATAGAGAGCCATTCTCCTCTGACACAGGAGCCGGAGGTGGAGAATCATGTGAGTTACAGAGGGAGAAAACAAAGGTGTAACATGAGAGCAGGACACACAATAACCTGAGCCGTAATCCACTGAGAGGATCTTAAGTCCACAATTATGAAAAATAAATAAAATAAAATCAAAGATCCAAGAGGTCAGTAACACGATCTAATGAAGAGATGACATCATCTGATAAAAGAGTCAAATGGGAAAATGTCCGTGAATATGAGAGGATTATTTGTTTTACCTTTTTTCCTTGTTGAAGGTGTGTAGATGATTAGTGAACATCTGTGGACGGGACAGATGAGAGATGGGTGGAGTGGTAGAGTGGATCAGGCCACATGGGTGGGTGGGGGTGGGGTGGTGACTTGGAGGGGATCCAGGCCTTTCTTGATCAATATACAGATCTGAAAATCTGATGATTCACTTTGCAGCACAACCACTGGATTATATAAAATTACACTAAAGGACCATACTGTTGATTTTGCATGTTTGAGCCCATTAAACACTATTGGTAGATTACTGCTAAACATTTTCCAAAAAATAAAACTTTTAGTCTTCCTGTTATTTTGCCAAGTCTCCTGATCTTTTAAAACTAAATGTGCAGGTGATACACACACCTTAAAATTCAGTGTTTCACCTGCTAAAGCTTACATGATTGTAATCATTTTAATTTTTCAATAAAAGCCGTCTTGTCCTGGGTCTATATTACCTGGTGGAGAAATACATTTTCTTCCGTGCAGTTCTGTGTTGAATCCATGTAGAAATGCTAAATTAAAAAAAAAAATTAACATGTTTTCTTTTCTGTGATGGATTACTTATCTTGAGGTGTTTCAAGTACACAGTCTACAAGTTGCTTTTAATAGCCTACTGGAGTTAACTGAAACCAATGGCAGTCTGGAGGGTAGGAAAAACAATTCTAAAATACACTGCTCCAGTAGTACATTCTGGAAAATGGTAAAACAGTAACTTAACATGTATGCACGTTGCATTAATTATGCTCAAACATGGAAAAATCACCGGCATGGTCCTTTAAAGCTGACATCTTAAAGTTAAAGTTTCCGCACGTTGTCGCCCTCTACGGTGGCAAGAGGTAACTACAACAAAGATGGCGGAGCATCCAGAGTCCAATGTTATGAGAAACAAATACTATATTGAAGTTTATTTTGTATATATGCTCTAACATACCAAATAAAAGCAAAGGTAAGTCAGTCCAAACAAAAATTAATGTTAATATTATTGCGATGTTCAGTTCTATCACATACTATAATGTGTGAAATCATGTTCCTTTAAAAGACAATACTGGCGATTTTGCATTTTGAGACCAATTTTTGGTATGGTCCTTTCATGTAACTTCTGTATAATCCAAATAGTTGTGTGACAAAATGAATTTTTGCAACCAGTTTTTGTAACCTGCACATTACATTGCTTACCACCACTTTCCAGCACACACACTACAGGCCAGAAGTTTGAGGCCACCCCCATAGTAAAATATATATATACATAAATACACTGTTACACTGTTTATTTTACAATTTATTGCACAGCAAATGATTAAAAATATATAAAATAAATGTACCTAATTAGTTTTCAAGAAGAATNATTTATTGCACAGCAAATGATTAAAAATATATAAAATAAATGTACCTAATTAGTTTTCAAGAAGAACTAGTCAACAGTAGCACATTATGTAGCCACTCCGGCTACAGAAATGATTAGTAATGAAGGCATCAGTCTGTATTAGTGCAGCACTCCTGTTGTGTTCCA
>VXCM01009057.1:0-17526 GCA_014773175.1 Lucifuga dentata
TCACCGTTCCAGTAGTATGCTTTGGGAAATGATTGTCAGTAATATTACGTGTATGAAAATTGAATACATTAGGCTCAAACATGCACAGTGGCCCTTTAATGGAAAATAAAACAAGTTCATGGAAAATAAGATAAAAGCTTATTTCAATATTTTTCACTCTGTAGTAGATCATCTGTCACATCAGCACAGCCCGTCCTAATATGAAATATATGATNTGGAGGTCTGGAAGGTAGGAAAAACATTTGTAATTCACCGTTCCAGTAGTATGCTTTGGGAAATGAATGTCAGTAATATTACGTGTATGAAAATTGAATACATTAGGCTCAAACATGCACAATGGCCCTTTAATGGAAAATAAAACAAGTTCATGGAAAATAAGATAAAAGCTTATTTCAGTATTTTTCACTCTGTAGTAGATCATCTGTCACATCAGCACAGCCCGTCCTAATATGAAATATATGATNTATTTTTCACTCTGTAGTAGATCATCTGTCACATCAGCACAGCCCGTCCTAATATGAAATATATGATATGATGTGATACAGATGGGCTGCACAGTGTGTATGGCATTCTGTAATACACACATCAGTGATTTCTCTCTCTTTGGTGTCTAGCTGCCTATTTCTGTTTGATTTTTCAGAGCTGATTTATAAGGAAGTGTATGAGTGGGAGGAGTGGACAAAAAATGGTGTGATTAGAGGCCAGCCGCCACCTTTAGGTGAGTCATGGTTTGGAACGATAGAGAAAAGATGAATTGCAGTAAGTGAAACGCATTTTCAAGTCCAAATGCTTGATGTAAGCTTAAAGTGTTTGTGTGAATACTGGTGCAGAATTATTCCAAGGGCCAAGAGAGAAGTATTAGTTTTTGGCATGGCCATTAAAGAAGCGTTTATATTTTGGCTTTTAACTTCTAATCCAGAGGCAGAGTTTCTGTTTCCTGGATTACCTGCTTCAATCTGAATTTTTATCTGTCACTTTAACAGGTTTTCCACCAATTTGCCAATTTTTTTGCTGTGTTTTTGATCACCTTTCAAGTTTCTAATCTTTGTATATTTTATACATGATGTAGATAATCTGAAAAAAGCTGTTTGCTTATTGTTTTATACTCGTACTAATTGTTGTATTTGCTGTGGGTTACTGCCATGACTCACTGGTTAATCGCATCTGTACTTAGATTTAGCTGTGGCCACATCAGAGCCAAGCAATCCTGCCTGTAGGTGGCGCTATAAACTTAAATGATTGTGAACCTGATGAGTTTTGGCTTAAAATGCTGCAGTTCTTCTTTGTAGAAGAGTGATGGATCAGGTGGCAACAAATCAAGCAGATTACGTCAAAGGTGTTTTCTTTACCAGCAACTTTCTGCAAACTGGAGTAGTAATCACAACCAGCAATGTTTGCTTTTCTAATTTTCCTCTTCATATTTTAAATAAACAGGTGTAGGTGCAAAAATAAGAAAACTTTAATGAATGAGTCCCAGTGATTTTGTAATCTTTACTCAAACCGTACAAGTGAAGTTTTTACTCACAAAGACCAGGTTTATCAGCCATAAAGCTGTTAGAGGAACTGTGTGTGTGCGTGCGTACGCGGGTGTGCGCTTAAAGGACCATGCCACTCATTTTGCATGTTTGAGCCTAATATATTCAATTTTCATACATGTTACGTTACTGACAATCATTTCCCAAAGCATACTACTGGAACAATGAATTAAAAATGTTTTTCCTGCCTTCCAGACCTCCATTGGTTTAAGTTCATTCTATTCTATTCTGTTCTATTCTATTCTATTCAAATCAGCTTGTTGATTCTTGAAACATTCTTGGGATAAGCCTGCTCCCTGATCTTGTTCCATCAATTTATTTGTCTAGAGTTACTTGTTTTATCTGGGTATTGTCATAGTATTCCTGTGATTTTCTGAAAATAATCCATGTACCGGTGTAGCAGCCCAATATATACGTTGGGTATATTCTGGGCTAGTCCAGTTTATACCTCGGGGTATTACTTAGACTATAGGCTATTTCATACCTCCAAGGCCAGGTTATACCCCCTCACTCAGACACATAAAATATTCAAGAATACAGTATTAAGTTTTTGATTTTATTTCACACGCTGATGACACAACCTTATCCACTACAATACACAATTTTAACGGCTTAAACGCCGTTACAAACTAATCAAGTGCAGACTACAATGAATCATGAGCTGAATAAGACATATGATTTGGTGCAAACAAGCTATCCCTGAAATAATCAAAAAAGTCTAAGTTGACGTGACGTGTTATTCTTTTAAATTATGATGGAAAGAAATTCTGGACATTGAAATACAAACTAATTTATGAAAAATACAAAGGGGTATAATCTGGACTAGTGGGGTGTAGTCTGGTCTAGGCCAAAATTGACCCGGGGTATAAACTAGCCTGGGCTATTTTATACTTTGGGTCTATTTTGGCCTAGACCAGACTATAACAGGGTATCGTTTGGTGGGGGCTTCATCTGGCCTGCTCCACCAGAACCAGTAAACACAATATCATGATATTTATTTCAGCAGCTGATTACTGTAACTGACCAATCACAGCAGAGCTTACTGGCTGCTGCAGAATGTGCTGATAAGATGTTTAGTCAGGAAATATCTCATTCTAAGGTATGATTTAAACTATTTTCATGGGTAGTGGTAAAGATAGTATTTCCACACCTGCAAATTTCCTTCTCTGGGATCAAATCTGAATTTCTCCTGTATAAGCCAACCCCTGATTTACTTTGTGAAATTTGGTCATAAAAACTTGGCCTATACTTGAGTATATACGGTATTCGTCATTGCCAACAAGACATGTATTCAGGTTTTTTTAGAAGTTACGTAATTTTAGTGTTTAAGCTCAATAAAAAGCGTGGTGTGAATGTATGCCTCCACCGGGGAATATAGTCCCAAAAGAAGACCTGCGTTTATGGAAAAATTTAAAGGACTGTGACTTCATAAGGCTGTGTAACTATTAGCAGGAGAAACATGGATTTTTAAGGTGGGTGTATCACTTGAATATTTGATTTTGAAAGATTAAGAGATTTAGCAAAATATCAGGAAAGCTGAAATACGGTTTTATCCTTTGGGAAATGATTGTCGGTAATGTTACATATATGAAGGCTGAATATATTAGGCTCAAACAAGCAAAATGGGTGGTATGGTCCTTTAATTGTGGCACCTACACAGTCCTAAATTCTGAGATTAGGTTTTATTCCAAAAGTTGCAGCATGGTGGCTCAGCGTTTGGCACTGTTGCCTCACAGCAAGAAGGTCCTGGGTTCGATTCCTGGCCGGGGCAGGGCCTTTCTGTGTGGAGTTTGCATGTTCTCCCTGTGCTTGCGTGGGTTTCCACCGGGTGCTCGGGTTTCCCCCACCATCATACAAACACAGGCTGTGTGTATGTGTGTGATGTATGTCAGGACCCCCTCGAAAACGTGATGGTACATCTCAAGGAGGTTATCCTAACAAAATTTTTAAAAAAGTAATTGAGTGTGGTTGTGTGTGTGTATTTTGTATTATATCAGGATCCAGATAGAGATGATAAATTTGTAAATCATGTTTTTCTTAAATTCTGAATTGTAATTTGCATTTGCAGAGAGTTTTCTAGTTATTTAGTATAAAATACAATAAAGGCTTCTGAGCAGCAGATACTAATTTAGGTAATATAAGAAATGTTTTTGTGATTTGTCAGAGCTGACAGATTCTGATGTATTCCAGTGAAACGTATGTGTTGACGTGTGTTTTTCGCAGCACAGGTGCAGCAGTGATTGACAGCCCCCCCCAGCCCACGTCCTCCTCCTCCTCGTCCTCAGCCAACGACGTCTTGTCCATGTCCACAGAGCCCNCAGCCCACGTCCTCCTCCTCCTCGTCCTCAGCCAACGACGTCTTGTCCATGTCCACAGAGCCCACCGACTCCAGCAGTGACCCCACCATGACCTCAGAAACAGACAGCAGCTTGGACGGCCACACTTCTTTAGGTGCTCTGGCCTGCTGCAGATAACACACACACACACATGGTACATGCACACACACACGAACAAGTGCAAAAAAAACACAAAACCTGAGTGGAGTGTGACGGGAGACGTTACCGGCACACTGAACTTCTCACGTTAGTTTGTAGAGCTTTTTATTTCTCTTCACCTTATTCTGCTGTAAATGACTGGAGTTTGAAGTGTGTATTATTTTTTATTTTTGCAGCACAGGATGAAATAGTGTTTGATGTGAATCTGTGGCGTGTTACGACAGAGATTTGAGTAAAGTTTCTGTTTTTAAGTTACTGCTACACAAACACAGTACTGTTAGCATCACAGTACTACACCAATCTGTTACTCTGACGTTTTTGTATTGTTTTCAAGGAAATTTAAATGAATTTACACTAATTCTGACTTTAACTCAGTAGATTATAGCACATTTCATCTTGGAAATACTTTTGTCATTTTTCTTACCTTTCTTGTAGAATATCTCCTCTGGCGTGTCCAAGTTAACATATTTCTTAGCATTGTCTGTGTGAATCCTGAGAAGCCGTCAAATATTCACTTACCATGATAGTTTTTCTACTGTAGGGTACTGTAAGCCTGCCTGCGTTTGATTTGTTTTTGCTGTAATTTGTGTGTGACTGTATGTTTGATGAGGAAAAATAGGGTGAATGTACTAACAGAATGATGACATTTTGTACTTGTCACAGTACTTATTGATGCACTGCAACAAGCTAACATAGGCCATTCTGCTGACTACAACCAGTGCTGTATTTGGGGACTGTTAATAGAGACTAGAGTATAAATTAGTCACTTTACACTTTAGGCAGATTCATTCAGTCCTTATAATTCACATCCACCTGACTTAATGGACCATACCACCCATTTTGCATGTTTGAGCCTAATATATTCAGTTTCCATATATGCAACGTTACTGACAATCATTTCCCAAAGGATAAAACCGTATTTCAGCTTCCTTGATTTTTTGCAAAATCTCTTAATCTTTCAAAATCAAATATTCAAGCGATACACCCACCTTAAAAATCCATGTTTCTCCTGCTAATAGTTACACAGCCTTATGAAGTCACGGTCCTTTAAATTTTTCCATAAACGCAGGTCTTCTTTTGGGACTATATTCCCCGGTGGAGGCATACATTCACTCCACGCTTTTTATTGAGCTTAAACACTAAAATTACATAACTTCAAAAAAAACCTGAATACACGTCTTGTTGGTGATGATGGATTACCTATCCCAAGAACGTTTCAAGTATCAACAAGTTGATTTTAATAGCAGAATGAATTGAAACCAATGGAGGTCTGGAAGGTAGGAAAAACATTTTTAATTCACAGTTCAGTAGTATGCTTTGGGAAATGATTGTCAGTAACGCTACATGTATGAAAATTGAATATATTAGGCTCAAACATGCAAAATGGGTGGTATGGTCCTTTAAGATATTTAATTTAAGTGCCCTTAACTCATTTCACTGATTTGCTTTCCGTTCTGTCCATAGCAGATGCTCCTCTCTACGGCGTGTCTTTCTGAGTTCTACCTCCACTCAAACACGTTTGTTAAGATACCGTATGTATGTCATAACACACGTTATTTGAAAGAACAGTGACAAAACTTTTTTTTAATGTATATTTATTTACTTATTTATTTATTTCAAGCTAGGAGGCAGATATTGTATGTAATGTATATTTCATTCAGAAATTTTATTTATATTTGGGTTTTGTATTTTTCATTCTTTTCTGTGCAATATAATTCATAAAATAGTAGCCAGTGATTGATCTATACATGTATGTATGTTTTCTGAGAGTCAGAAACTAGGAATTTGCTACCTGCCATGATAACCTTTGGATGTGTTTGATGGGTTCTCAACCTGTCCCACTGCTTTTATGATGGCTGGACTGGACTGAGTACGAGCAGGCAGTAAGCCCTAGCATCAGCTCACACAACGCATCAAGATGCAGGTCCTAGCCCTTCCAGGACTGCATCTGAACAGGCATTGTGGTCTCTGTGGTTTTCTCTTGTCCTTCTCTTCAAAATACAGCAGCTTCATGCGTTTCTCTGCACAGATCAAGTGTAGAGGCTTAAGGGAAAGAAGAGAAAACCATTCAGCGCTATTGTGGTGATGTTGAAGTCTTCTGATGGCTAAACACTGACAGCAAAGTGTTAACCTGTTGTGATGTGATTTAGTAAAACCAGTTATGTGAAGCATAACCTTTGGATCTCAAATTGCCTCACTAACAGACCAGGTATATAAATCAGAAATGAAAACTGTCTGCCTTCAACTCCGACAAATAAAAGAGTTTAATTTTAATGTCTCACTGTTTCTTTTTTCTCAACAAGGCTTTTCTTGCAGGAGACTTTTCTTGAGGTACAAGTAGAAATGAACAGGGTTCATACAGGAAACAGTAAATGATGTGCTACATGATTTAAGATGGAGAGTAGTAAGGAGTTGCGTGGAATGGTCAGTGGTGAAAAAATGAGAGTTACTTGGTCCAGCAGACTTATCATTTGGCACCGGCACTGGTCAATGTAGGCACTCAATGACCATGCTAAAGAGGACACGACAGGAAGTAGTACACTGGAGATATTTGGTCTTTGGTCTCGTAAGGCTCTGAGTAAGGCAGGTTTCTCTGGTCTAGTTGGTTCGTGACGCTCCTGTGGTTAGATTTCCCAGAGTTTTGAAGAACTCTTCCATCTCCTTCTGGAGGAGAATGTTACGGTTCTCAGCATCTTGATGTGCCCTGTTTGAGTTCCGCAGTTGGATCTCCAGCATATGAATCTTCTTCTTTTCCTGGTCCAGCTCCTCCTCAAGGCGGGCCACCTGAGACTGGTATTTAGAACAGGATTCCTCCAGCCTTGATGAAGAGAAGGTGAAGAGGTTACGTAGCTGCATAAATAATAGATCATATGAACTTTAATTAGTCATTGGATGAGCAATTAAAAGTGATTGATTCATACTTGCGAATGCAGGTTTCATAGGTCGTCCTCTGCTTCTTCAGTTCCTGCTTGAGATCAGTCACGAGGTTGTCAAAGCCTTCATTTGTTCCTGGTCCATGTCCCATTAGATCAGTCTCAGTGTGATCCAGGTAATTGGTTTTGTCCTTTGCCCCTGTGGGTTTCTTTTGACCCTGCCCTAATCTTATCTTATCACTTCCTTCTGGGTCAGTCAAGGAGATCTCAAAGGCGGTCCAGAGGGAGGAGGTGTCAGCAGGCAAGCTTAGACTGGAGGGAGCTACATTGTCGTAGGCAGACAGTCTGTGGGATTGATGGAGGGCTCTCTGAGAGAGGGATGCATTTGTTTGAGTAGAGTCTTCATCAAAGTCTTTGTGGGAGTCTTTAAGTGCATGAGTGGTCTCTTTAAGGGAAAGGGTTGAGTTCTTTAGAGAAAGAGTGGAGTCTTTCAGTTTTTCTCCAGACGAGGCAGTGCGTCTGTGAGCTCGGAGGGATGACAGACCATTCATCAGCCAGTTGCTGCCACCAGCTGCTGACACATCTCCTGCTGATCCCCCCATTTTTGCCCTCGGCCCTCCAGATACTGCACTGCCTTTGAAGGAGGACCTCCAAGACGGCAGGGCTTTGAATTGTTTGCTGGGGCTAAGCGCTACATCACTCCTAGTTTTCCCATCAGCTTTCTCCTCTGTTTTACTCTTACCCATCCCTTCAATCTGACCATCCTCACCTTTTTCTGGTGTTCTCATGGGGCTTGGTGCAGACACCTTAATGTCTGCGCAAGGGGAGGAAGATTTGAGGTCCTCTTTCAGGGATTTGGAGCCAGAGCCTGAGGAGTGTTGGGAGTCAGTGTTTTCTTGTGAGACCCATTCTACCCTGCAGCGCTGGGTGGGACTCTGCTGCAGCTGTGTGGGAGAACTGGTTTCTGTGTCTGAGTCCTTGTACTGGTAAAGGCGAGAGTGTTCACTGATCAGGACAGTCATCAGGTGCTGCACCTGGGAGCTTCCTTTCTCACAAGACAGGGACAGAAACACATGCACGGAAATATAAATTTGCATGAAACATTTATGGAAATGCACATATCAGAAAGCCAGTTTTTGTATATGTTGATATTGTCATGTACCCTCCATCATGGTAACTGGATCTTCTACTCTGGGCCGAAGAATATTGGGTCCAAATACAGTGGCCAGGTTCTGGACACTCATCTTATTCTCAGTGGAGTGGGACTGAACTTCATCCAGAAACCTGACAGAAAGAGTGTGTTACTCTAAAAGTACAACACATTTCATAAACTGCACTTCTTAAAATCTTCATTTCTTTTTCAGTCCATATAATCAGTCATTTAAAACGGGGGCTGAGTACTTCCAGCATATGTGTAGGCTCAGCTGATGATATTAATAGAGATGCAGAAGGCAGAGACCTGCAATTATATACACAACGTTAATGTGATGTCACTTCCCCTGGTGACAGTGTGGATGTAGGTGTAAGGAATGTAATTTATTTCTGTGGGAGTCAAATTGTCAATCATCAGACATTGCACAGGAAATAGTAACAGAAAAATCCTTCACAATCAAATCAGTGAGTAATACTGCTGATATAGGAACAATAAGGCTGTGGCTTCTTACTTGCAGATATATTTGAGGAGGTTGTAGTTCACCTGAGGAAGGGCTTTTACCTGCTTGCCTAGCTCTGTAATACCCTTGAACAAGAAATAAGTGTTAATTAGGAAGATGAGAGTTTGCAAATGTAACAGTGGAATGACAGCAGGCGACAGTGGAAAAAACACTTATTACCATTTCCTTATCCTTAGTAAGTAGCTGAGCACAGGAAAGGAACTGTGTGTATTTGGAGAAAGGGATTACAGGCTCAGGCAGCTCCCTGATGTACAGCTTTAGCAGTGATGCCACAGTGTGGACATCTGTGGTACTGCAAGAGACAGAGTGAGCGTTGCAGAGTGCAGACAGAGCCATGGGTAATGGATAGAATGCCTCCGTCCCCTCACCTGTCAAAGACTGGCTTCTCACCGCGGTCAAATGCATCTTGAAGTTTTTGAACATGATTGGTCTGTCCTGGGGCCCTGAAAAGTCCTTCCTCCTTCAGCCCCTGTTCATGTATGAAACCCACACACTGTTCCACCAACACAGGGACAAGTCGCTGGGACCCACACTGGCCCTCATACAGCACTGTCTCCTCCAAATGCTGTCCAAACACACCTGTAACCACAATATGCAACATCAACACCTATTGTTAAGGCAGTCGTTGTCAACCCTGATCCTCAAATATCACAAAACCACATCTACATCTGATTAGCTAAATAAAGTGTATTTAGCTGATCCAGATCAGAGGCTCCAACTCTTCATCAAGTGAACACACTTGTTGTAGCTAATCAGGTGTGGGTAGGGCAGGGAGAGATGAAACATATAACAAGCTGTGGAACTGAAGATGAGGACTGACAACTACTGAACTATAGTAAACACATTGCTGTATGTAGACATGTGTGCTAAAAGGCATGCGTGTCTGTACAGTGTACAGTGTATGCATGTTTAAGTATCACACCTCCGAGAGGGGCCCATATAGCTCTACGTATGGCTCTGACCCATTCCTCCATGTCACTCTGGGAGTTTGCCATCAGAAGGAAAGATTCGTGGTTTATACCTGTTCGATCCTTTTCTCCGCTCTCACCTGACAACACAAAAACACGACATTACTCGAAACAACAAATAACAAATGAGCTGCAACGACAGGAGGGAAAGCCCACACATCTCAAAACGACTGAGCTGAAAATGCTTTGTGAAGGCTTTGTGAACAGTCTTCACAGAAGGTTTCGTGTTGAACATATCAAATGCCATCATCTATAAAATCCTTGCTCTACAGCTGCAGAGCCTCAGATCAGTTCTGCCCGTCCTTCCTCTGGATGCAGGCCGACGCCACCCGTTTTGACATTTTAGTTTAGCTTGGATTAAAATTCACTCCCTTTATGTGACTTTGTAATTACTTGTTGAGTAGCTGCAAACACTTCTCATTTGGATAAAGCTTAAAGAATCTAGAACACACCTAAATTATTCATATATTTTTTGCTGAAATGGCCCTTTATAAGCCATCCAAAAACACGAGCTGTAATTTTGTGGGAGTGCATACCATATTCCTAAGTATAGAGACTCTGTTAGAATCCCTGCATTTATTGCAAAGTCCTGCACTGTGGTGCATAGTGTTGTGGATGAGAGAGATGACCCAGGAAGACTCCTACTCCCTGTGGACACCAACTGCACCATTCCTCTCACAAAGGCTCTTTTCTCTCAGAATCTTTTCCTCTGTCTCTTTTTACTCTGTTACTTAACTAGCTCTCCCTTCACTATTTTACATCTTGTCAAAATTGAATTCTATCCTGTAGTGAAATGTTTGTGACGTGAGCGGCTGCCTAGGACGTGAACATGTTTAAACAGTTTAATCTGAGAACTGTGACAGCATGCTTTGAATAAATGGTTAGCAGCAGCACACACTGCATGTTCAGCTTTGTAGTAAATAGTAGGGATAAATCCAGACTGAATAGTTTTACTCAGCATGTGTAAAGAATATGAATGTTGTTATTAGCTTTGTTCAAAATGGGTAAAACTTTAAGTGTTGGGTTGAAACAATACATTTACTTTTACTTTCTTGGTGAGCATATGCATGTTTAGCCAGTTCCTTGAAAGCAAACAGATTTAAGCATTTAATGTCTAAGGTCTGTGGTATTTTGAATTTTAGATTCTAAATAGCATCTCATGTAAACTCTGACATGATAAAGTCACGTGTTGCTGCAATGCAACCAATGCGAGGGAGCGTCTGGCTCGACATCCAGAGATATACACTGAGGGGAAAGAATTTCAGACAAAAACGCATAAATACACACTAACTCTCTCATTAAACATATCAAAAGAAATATCAGTTTGTGTCAAGTAGTAAAAGCCAGGATTCAGTATCAAACCATAATATTGCAGAATCATATTACATATTACATATCAAAAACCAGTATATCAAAATGGAATTGTGTGAGTGCTTGTGTGTGTATGTGCATTTACAGTATGTGTCTCAGTAAGAAGCAGCATATATTGCATATTACAGGAGCATGCAATACAACATGTTACAGTATATATATAATTTATATATTGTGTATTATATAGTGCAGGAGGGGTGGTGACGACAAAACAGCATGTCTGTGGAATTCATGAACAAACAGTTTAACTGTAATCAGTCACTGAGCTGAAAGGCAGCATGCAGTCATCAAAGTCACAGTTGCTGCATGTGTTTTCAAATGTACTAAAACACGAAGCACTAAACTAAAATATATCCCCCTGCTGATACACTCAGAGTACTCTACTTACTGCGACCACTGATGAAAACTTTGTCATCTGGATAAATCGCCACATTTTTGCAGAACTTGCAGCAGCCATGGCCCATGTTAGCTGTGTGACAAGGTGTTCATACAGGCTTTAACTTAAAAGTGCCGGATTCACTGCTTCACTAAATCTGTGCCGAAATGATGCAAGTTGCTGCTCCATGATGCACGAAGGCTTTACCATCCATAACTATGAAAAAACCCACATCTTCAAAGTATGAACACGTCAGTATGAGCAACAATGCTCAAAAATCTTCCTTCTTCTTCCTTTCTTCCTTCTTGTTTTTGTCTGAATAGGACCACAGATCCATGTGCATACACTTCACTGTTCTGACTGCAATCATGCCAACCCCACGCTGCCAAAAGCAGGATGAATAAAGTCATTGTTGAACCCTCAGACACATAGACATGTCAGGCCCATCCTTTCTGCTGTGATTCATATTCTGTGTGTATGTGTGTTATACACTGAGGCTGTGCTGCTGATGTTCTATTTATCACACTGATTTTCTGATTAGTTTTCCTTACAGTATCATTACAATTTCAGAACATGTATAAGACACATTTCTGACCATCATTGTACAGTTTTCACTGTGTTTTTAACTGGGCAGAAATATTATAACTATGTCTATAGATGCTTAACTAACAATATATCATAAAAATACACCAGTGCAGCTTGACCATGTGCAGGGTTTGAACACTGTCCATGGTGCTGAATAACAATAATTCTCTCAAATATAACTATGATTTCAAGACATAAACACCCACAACAGCCTCCCTACATCCTTTTAGCCTGCAGCTCTGACCTCTAAACAGTGAGCAAATGTGAATATTAGACAATAAATAAATAAAAATTAAAAAAAAAAAAAAAANTAAAAAAAAAAAAAAAGATAAGTGCAAAAGAGGCCTCACAGTGTGGACTCAAGATAAAATAAAGCACTAATCCTCCAAGTTCAACTAATGCCATAAAATACCAAACATAACACATATCACCAAAGCCCAATTTCCAAAAGAAGGTCTGGTGAAGAGCACTCAGTGGCCAGGCCTGCACTTATGGAGTTGTTTCTTTGGGCTCAAGGAAAGGCATAAGATGCATTGCCAGTCAGACAGCAAGTGAAGGTGGGTGCCCAGTCCAACCATCCACTAGCTTCAGAAACTGAAGTTAGTGGATGTTAGTGGAGTTAGTCCATCCACAGAAGAGGCTCTGGAAGAAACTGTGTTTATGGCTAACAGCAGCTGGTGGAGCGTCTGGGAGGTGTCCTGTAATGGGGCTCCAACCAGCAAAACTCCATAATTTTGCTGGGGGAATTTCAGCTCCCATGTGGGCAATGATGGAGCAACCTGGAGGATCCTGGTTGTGAGGAATGACCTGCTTGATTTGAACCCAAGCAGTGCTTTGTTGTTGGACTTTTGTGCTAGTCATGGATTATCCATGCAGTAATGTTTGAGTATCAGGCTGTTCAGCCAAAGTAGATGACCAAATTTGTGGTTCTTTCATTGGATCTGCATTCATATGAAGGGTTTTTACAAGGTGAGCATAAAAAGACAAGGATACACAGGTTACAAGTCCAGTTATCCATCAAAACACAGCGTTTGGAGACAGAACGGGGCTGCTGCTGTCAGCGCGACACAGAAGTCCTTTTTAGAAGTCCCGGGTGTGATGACGACCAATCAGGACAGGGCATGCGAGGCCAAACCCACTGTCTCAGCCAATCAAGGAACATCTAGCTCATTCACAGAAAGATTCACACACACACACAGATCACTCACTTAACACCCAGAACAGCTCGCTCACACAAAGTTCCTCAGAAAGAGACCAGCCACTCTCACACAATACCAAAAACAACAACAATCTCTCTACGGCTAAGGCCGTAACACCAACACCCAGGTGAAGAGAGGATGGTGCTGTCAATCAGAGGAGTGTCTAGCGTGGGAGACACAGGAAAAAAAATTCTTGGGGCCCTTTAGATTTTTTTTACAGCTCATCGTCATGACTGTGTAATGATGGATTCTACACAGTCCCACGCTGTGTGGAATCCTCCCACATTAGCTGGCAGTATCAGCCAGCAGCCCAAGGGACACTTGCTGTCGGTTTGGGGCCCTGTTGGGGGGGNGCAGAGTACACAATATGTATTGTGTGGATCGGTTGTCGCTCCCCTCCAAAGTTTGGGGCCCCAGGCAATTTCCTGCCTTGCCTGTCCTGCTGTTTCACTTCTGCTGTCAACTGATGGTGAAGTGGATCAGATGGTGAGGGAAGCTTCTGGATAGACTGGTAAACCCAAACAGACAGTGAGGATGTCTGACAGAGGCCAAGAGACCTTCAATTCCCACCTTCAGAGGGATTTTTCCTGCATCCTGGAGAGGCTGGGGACATGGAATCTGAGCGGTCCACGTTCAAAGTCTCCATTGCTGCTCTGCAGCTTCTGTGGTTGTGGTGGAGCTCAGGGAGGCCATTGAGAAGGACTTACAGTTGGCCTCAGAGATGTTCTAACAAACTGCCAAATGACTGAGGAAGAGGAGGTAGGGCAGAATTGTTGACCTTGACTGAGGCAAAGAGAGGAACTCGACCAACATGCTTTCTGAGGGGGAGGCGGAGTCTGAGGATTTCTCTCCCTATATAACCATAATGAGAGCTGTGTCTGCCTCCTGCAGCTTCCTGCAGTAAGTCATATGTTTCCTGTGTGTGTGCTGATTCCACTGTGATTGTCACTGATTCCATCTGTGATTTTCATGGACAGAAGCTCAATGAGCAGAGAGCCCAACATGGCCTTTCTCTCTGGGTCAGTGATAATGAAGGTCCCCATTTGGGCTTCAGTCTCCAGATTGTTCAAAATGTCACCCAGTGATACCCATGAGACAGGTGTAAGATATGTCGTGTTTTTTGTGAGAGATGAGGAGATAGCTTTCAGCTTGAGATTTTCAGATTTGGAGTTGTTTCTCCATTACATGCTCACTGAGTGGGTGTGGAGTTCAGAAACATGTCCGGTGTGTTTTGCCATTCCTGTTCTTGTCTGCGGAGAGAGACAGCCTCAGAACCTGCTAGATTCATCCTGGAATGAGTGGGAGTTTGACATGAGGCAAGAGATTTAATATTTGAAGTCTCAGAGGTAATAAGGTTAGCAGTATTTAATGGGAAAAGGTGTATGTCTCTGTGTATTGCAGGACAGCCACATGGAACTGCACAGGAAACTGCTGTTGGAGGCAGTTTGCCAAGTTGTGAAAAATCCTTTTTTAAAGGGCTGTGGGTTTCTTATTTTTCAATGTGCTATACAGTACATGTTTGTAAGTCATTCATAAAAGGTATTTCTACTACAATAATCCATCAACCCTGCAGTTCTGAACATTAATAGATGGTAGAGTAATCCATCGATGCTGCAGCTCGAGATATTAGCAAAGTGTTATTAAATGGACTTTTTCCACATGTGCGGTTGTCATTTTTCAGTAGATAATAGGTCTTCATAAAACAAAGTAATTTATGCTGGAAAAGGAAAAACACCAGTCAAAGGGGGTTTTCACAGCCTGGAAACAGAAGTGGGTCTAACTGAAGGAAACATTGATAAGTAATTTATTAACCATTAATTAGTTAAAGCAAACTGTACTTATAAAGTATGCCTTATTTAAAATGGAAGGACTGCAATACTTAACATATAATAGAGTATGTTTTAGATTGTTGCATTGAAATAAGTGAAGGATTTGAATTCTTCTTCCACCACTGGAGGCAAAGACTTTCTCCTGTCACCTTGCCGACTCACCTGGAACAATTTGAAAAAGGTGCCGACCAGGCTCGTCCTGATTGGTTGGCAGCTCATTGACCTGACTGCCCTGTAGAGGAATACAACCCTGCGGCGCAGAGGGGAGGAAGGTGTGAGGCAGACATGCAGGCAGGATGAAAACATCACTACAGCATTCAGAGCCCAGAAATCAGCTGACATGTTGAACATTAGACTGAGTATGCTGGTCTGGGCCTGAGTCCAGGAGAGAGGGAAGTAATGACGATGGAGGGAGGAATGACTCAGGGAAACATCTCTCCATTTTTTAAATCTCTCTGCCGCTTCCTGATCTACTTAGTTTACTGATTCCTCCATCACAGAGAGGGTCAAAGGTCATCAGCTAAGTGCAGAGCTGAGCCACAGGGCAGCTTGTTATCACATCATCAGTAAGTCTACCTCAGACAACCAGTGTGTGTCAACGCAATAGGGTATGACATCAAGATACACACACTCACTGCAGCAGCATTACAGCAGGAGTTCTGCTTGTGATTGGTAGATCGAGTGATTATTTTTAATAGTGCTGTTTAGTACTATGTCTTATGTTGCATAATTATTGTTTTATAAATATAGATATAACAGTGTAGGTTCCTGTGACAACATCCTATAAGTGTTAAAGGAGCATACCACCCATTTTGCATGTTTGAGCCTAATATATTTAATTTTCATACATGTAACATTACTGACAATCATTTCCCAAAGCATACTACTGGAACGGTGAATTAAAAATGTTTTTCCTACCTTCCAGACCTCCATTGGTTTCAGTTCATTCTGCTATTAAAATCAACTTGTTGATACTTGAAACGTTCTTGGGATAGGTAATCCATCATCACCAACAAGACGTGTATTCAGGTTTTTTTTAAAGTTATGTAATTTTAGTGTTTAAGCTCAATAAAAAGCGTGGAGTGAATGTATGCCTCCACCGGGGAATATAGTCCCAAAAGAAGACCTGCGTTTATGGAAAAATTTAAAGGACCGTGACTTCATAAGGCTGTGTAACTATTAGCAGGAGAAACATGGATTTTTAAGGTGGGTGTATCACTTGAATATTTGATTTTGAAAGATTAAGAGATTTTGCAAAATATCAGGAAAGCTGAAATACGGTTTTATCCTTTGGGAAATGATTGTCAGTAACGTAACATGTATGAAAACCGAATATATTAGGCTCAAACATGCAAACTGGGTGGTATGGTCCTTTAAAATGTCTCGTATCCTTAAAAAAAAAACATTGCTGAGGATGACAATGTCTAGATTGACTGCATGCATGTTAGCTTTCAATCAACTAATATGCTAAAGATTACAATATCCACCAACAACATTCCTGGTGTGATTTGAAGTGGGTTTAATACGGTTATAGATTTTATTCTTGTTTTCCTGGGTAACGTCACCTGTGCCTTGGTTTCTTCCTGGTCCTTGTAGAAATACAGAGCTTGCGTCCTCAGGACAAACCAGCGTAGCTGCCAGTTCTTCATGATGCTCCGCTGTCTCTTCAGCCAGCCTGCCTTCAGAGCTCTCTCCTGATCCTGAGGAGAGCAGGGCCTGGAGACTCGAGACAACTCCCCCAGCACCATACTCTTGGACCGAGCTGGATGGAGACAGGAAGAGGTCATGTAAAAAAAAAAAAAANAAAAAAAAAAAAAAACAACATTAAAAATAAGTGAATATGCAAGATAATGAAGACTGAATTCCTCAGGTATAGCCTCAGTGTCGCAAATAGTGCTACTATGAAATAATCTACTCCCAAATATTTCATCAGATGTTTTATTCATCCAGGGAAAATATTTCCTCTTGCATTGCTCTACATACAGAGAGGTTTTGCTGTGGATCAGGCTGAACATTAACTGCTAAAGGCTGACTGGAAGCATGGATTATATTTTAGAATCTACATACAGCATGCCAACAGCACAGCAAGCACAGCAACAGAAGAGTATTCCCAGGGTTATTCTACTCCACATACACACACACACACACACACACACACACACACACACACACACACACACACACACACACACNCAGAGAGAGAGAGAGAAAGAGAGAGAGAGAGAGAGAGAAGGTAGATGGAAAGGAGAGAAAATCAATGCCCTGATTTTCCTGTTAATTGCACTTTGCTTTCTGCTGAGGACAGCAGGCGACCTGCAGGCCTGGACTGACATTTCTTTCCAGTTTCCTCTCTCACTTATCTGCCCTGGGTCTGATCGCCTTGTTTTTTTTGTTTTTTTTTATCTTGTTTCACGATGTTCTTCATTTGCAGAATCGTGATTAGTGGGGATGGAGACGAGCACATGAAGCAGCATTACAGTTTTTCTGTGCACACACGTCTGAAAACGGGAAGCTCAAGTATGAAGAACAAGACTCCATGCTGCTAAACTCTAAGCGGTTTCATTGTTTTCATTCAAATAGAAAATTCAAATCACATTGTTGGAAAACTCCAAACACAAATCA
>VXCM01009058.1:8777-22851 GCA_014773175.1 Lucifuga dentata
AGGATGCTGAGGTTGGAACTGCCAGGCAGGAGGCCTAGAGGAAGACCAAAGAGGAGATTTATGGATGTAGTGAAAGAGGACATGAAGTTAGTTGGTGTGAGAGAAGAGGAGGCAGAGGATAGGGTTAGATGGAGGCAGATGATTCGCTGTGGTGACCCCTGAAGGGAAAGCCGAAAGGAAAAGAAGAAGAAGAAGGAGTGCAAACATGTGCAGAAGATAAATAAATAAAAAGTAACAACCAAAGTAGAATATAACAGGCGTCATTTTAAAAGATGATGTCTTCTGACAGATTTAACACAGGAAATTGAATCATGATATGATGAGATAAGTTCTACTCTGATAGAAATAACAGCAAACTTTTCTCTGGATTAAGAAATCGAGCCTTAAGATTACAAAAAGTGGTATAATTCTAATAAGAAGTTAACTGAACATACCAAGCTGTTTGATCACAGAGAAAACCTGTAAATCTGTTTCATATCTGAACTCTTTTTACCTTTCAGCTCTTTTTTTGGGGGGCAGAATATGAATATTTTCTCATACATGACAGAAATAATATTTGATAATTCTGTGAGGTGATCCTGCTGTAAAGCTAACGCTAACTTTAAGCTAACGCCAACAAATCTAAACAGGAGGTTAACATTCTGTTCTCATCAGGGAAAATTGTTAAAAGCTGAATAAACGGCTTGTCGATGATAAACTAGTATTGATGTTGGCAGGCCATAAAAGCTGCCACATATAAAGGTGTGCTACAGGTATACAGACATGAATGGAATTTATTGTTTTATTGATTATGTGAACCTGGTTATTGACACGTCATACGAGTCATCCTGCAGGCGTGACCTGGTGTTTAATTATTTTGAGTTTTTATGGTGAACTAGCCTATAACTATGCAGGTATAACCAGAACACACACACACACACACACACACACACTCGCACGGTGTATGAAGGTGTGGTCATGTATGTACTCAGCTGAAGGTCATTGTGTGGNCACACACTCGCACGGTGTATGAAGGTGTGGTCATGTATGTACTCAGCTGAAGGTCATTGTGTGGGCATGGCTTTATGGTTTTACTGATGGTCACATGATCATCAACACACAGATAACAACTTTCCAATCATCAAGGCTGTCGCCACAGAAACATTATCCTTCCTGTTTGACTCTGATAGTCCCGCGTTATAAACACACATGTTCGTGTAAGTGAATAATCATCTCGTCACCATCATAATTAACTGTGATGCGTTTATGAAATGTCTCCGTCTGAAACAGGAAGCAGACTGCTGCTTCTCTGGCGTTTTATTTGCACAACATGATGGCCGATTCATAAAACACGGTGCCAGACTTAACGTGTCCATAAGGGCAAACAGCGGCACGCAACCATGTTCCCTCATTCAGAAACCTCTGCTATGCCAGATTTTAGCATTTACCTGAGACTCACTTGACAACAGGTGTCGTAACGAGACGACACTGATTAACGTCAGAGAAGTTTTATGAATGAGCTTCAGGTATCACAATACTCATTTAGTGTGATGCTAACGTGTTGTTACCATGACTTTTTATGAATTACACACCTAGTAACTTATAGACAGTATGTGAAAATCCATCCATCATCCATCATCAATCCATCCAAACCTCCATCCATCATCCATCCATCATTCATCCATCATCCATCCATCCATCCATCTATCCATCCATCCATCATCCATCCATCATCCATCCATCCATCCATCCAAACCTCCATCCATCATTCATCCATCATTCATCCATCATCCATCCATCCATCCATCCATCCATCCATCCATCCAAACCTCCCTCCATCCATCCATCCATCCAAACCTCCCTCCATCCATCCATCCATCCAAACCTCCCTCCATCCATCCATCCATCCAAACTTCCATCCATCCATCCATCCATCCATCATCCATCCATCATCCATCCATCCAACCATCCATCCATCCATCATCCATCCATCCATCCATCCATCCATCCATCCATCCATCCAACCACCTATCCATCCATCCATCATCCCACCATCTGTCAAACATCCATCCATCCATCCATCCATCATCCATCTATCCATCCATCCATCATCCCACCATCAATCCATCATCCATCCATCCATCCATCCATCCACCTGAATGTCCTGTGTTGTCTCTGTACAGAAGGTGAATAACATGTCTTTTAAGGCGGGGCAGGAGTTTAAGGTCGGCCTCAAACCCAAAGACGACTGCAGCACGTAAGTTCCTGCATCAGGTCACAACTAGCCATGCTGTGGAGTTCACCGTGTCTCATGTCGTACTTCCTGTTTAGACGTGGTTAATCAGGGACACGTCAACACGTCTCTGACTCTGACTTCCTGCCTCCTCCACAGCTTCGCCATCAACATCGGCCACGACTCTGACAACATCGCGCTGCATTTCAACCCTCGTTTCGACTCCGACCTCATTGTGTGCAACTCCATGTCCGGCGGCTGCTGGGGCGACGAGCACCGCGAGGGCTTCCTGCCCTTCTCACGCGGCGAGGAATGCAAGGTGAGCATTTCCCTCAGACACGGTCAGCGACTAGAACGACTAGAATGAGCGATTCACGACGCGCTGCCACGAACCACGTCTGGTTCCTGCAGGATGCTGATGTTGCTGCTGCTGCAGGGATAATCTGCTGTTAGTCACATGATCAGGACACGTCAACACGGAACTCACCGTCAATTCAACTCATGTTGCCAGAATGAAATCCAGGAGAGAGATGTCTCATGTCACGATGTCTCGTCATGATGTCTCGTGTCTCATGTCACGATGTTTCGTGTCATGATGTCTCATGTCACGATGTCTCATGTCATGATGTCTCGTGTCACGATGTCTCATGTCATGATGTTTCGTGTCATGATGTCTCATGTCTCGTGTCATGATGTGTCATATCATGATGTCTCATATCTCGTGTCATAGTCCACCGTGTTGGATTCACCACGGGATTTCTTCACTTCTCTCCACCGGGATCTTATTACATGTTGAAGGTTTAAAAGTTTGAAAACAGAATCTTTTCTTCTCAATAAAGAAATTGATGACTGATTGATCGAACACAGATAAAATAGCAGTACTGTGTTGTCAGGCGTGTGATTATGAGCTGACGTGACCTTTGTCCTGGTGAACGTCGTAATCTTTGGAAGTCGTTAGTCGTGTTCTCGTTACCTGTGTTTAACGGCCAGCAGACGCTTTTATCATCATGTAGCTCCATGATAATAAAAAGGTTTATGGCTCATAGAACATCATATCTAATCTCAGTTGTGCTCTGTGTCAAAGATGGATATGATAAACATGTTTTATTCTCCTGTCGTCTCTCAGTTTTACATCAACTTCAACAGTGAGCAGTTCTACATCAAACTTCCTGACGGCAACATGATGAACTTCCCCAACCGCCTGGGAGAGGTCAAGTACAAGTACTTCAACGTCACCGGCGACGCCAGGATCATCAGCATCAAGATCAAGTAGAGCGTGACTTCTGAGCTTTGACCTGTGTGTGCATAAATCATCTGTGTTTTACATTAATATGAAGCTGAAGCAGAGATGAAATGTAGTTTGGAGTTTCTATAATGACAGGAAGAGGCCTGAAGAGGGACACACACACACACACACACATGTACACATGCACACACGTACACACACGCACATGTACACAACACACACACACACACATGCACGCGTACACAACACACACACGTGACTTCACTCTGCTTGCTTTACATCACTTCAGAAACGGGTTTTAATAAAAGCTTTAAAACTTTCTGATTGTTTATTGTGACTCATTTTTTGTTGTCAATCAGTGGCTTTAAACCCCCCCCCTCCCGCACACACACACACACACCCTCATGTATAAACAGGAGAGACGTGGTTAAACATGTCTGCATAGAACCTTTTTTCTTTGACAGAGTTCCACCGTCATGCTACAAGCACCATTTTCATATTTGTAGAAGGCAGGAAAAACAATGTTAAAATTGATGGCTCCAGCAGTATATTTAGGGAAATGGTTGTCAGTAACATAACATGTATGTGGGTTATATTTATTAGGCTGAAACATGTAAAATCACTGGTTTGGCCCTTTAAAGGAAAGTGTACTCGATGTACTGAGATAGGAAGCGATGATGTCATCAGATCTTTTAAAGCTTGACTGTCGTGATGATTCAGCGTCATTACATGTTTTATAATCTGCACATGTATTGTCGCTTTGACTGATGATTTGGACACATCAACAGCAAGCAGAACGAATGTGGTTCAAGTGTCTGAGCTGACGGGATCAGCAGGTAATAATAATAATAATAATAATAATAATAGTAATAATAATACGACGACGACAACGACGACGACGACGATGATGATAATAATAATAATAATAGTAATAATAACGATAAAACGGGATAACGATGATGATATACGAGCAGGAAGAAATGAACGTTCCTACAGAAACAATTTGCAGGAAGACTCAAAGAGCCGAAGCCTGAAGAGAGGAATGTGGCATGACGCACACACATTCCTGGAAGCAGATGAAATAGCCTTCACATGTGTGCGTGTGTGTGCGTGTGTTTTAAGCTGTATTTCACATTTAATTCCACTGTTCATCTATTAGAGCAAAATAATGTCATTTATGTCTTTCCTTCCTGTTCAGTTAACAATGACATGCTACAGACGTGACAAACACAAACACTGATGAAATACTGACATGCAGACATGTAGCTGCTGGAGCAGAACACGTTACATGATGTCCCAGGAGGAGCTGCAGGACGTTTGATGGCATGTTGTATCGTAGCTTCTCCAAGTTATAAACCACATTAGTTTACATAAGAAGTTGGAGCCTGATATCAAAAATCATGTATCGTGTCATACACCAATATCATGTATCTCATGATTTACTAAATATGAGTAAATCATGAGATTTTCATCAACGACATGAAGAAGGTAAAAACAGAGAAAACCTGTCAGACAGAAAGATCATCAGAATGTTTCATTCAGACTCCATGTTCAGGCTGATTCCTCCGATACGCCAATATGGGGTGGGGGNGAGAGATCCAACAAGTCCTGTAACTGCGCCATTCCAGCTGCCACGCCCACTTCATGCAGTGATTGGCCAGAAAAGTGTGGAGGTTTTGATTTATTTTCATGCTCCACAGAGAGAGGTGAAAGTGAAAACGTGAGCCATTATCCCTGTTTATATCCCAAAAAATACATGGACCACAGGCAATTCCTGTTAATAACCCCTCCCTCTCCTAAAATGTGTATGGTTTATTGTGCTGTGATTACAAAAACAAAGACACACACACACACACACACACACACACCTCCCTCTCTCTGTAACGGCATGGCATTCTGAACACATATAAACACGGTTGCTTCCTGACGTGTTCTCCAGGCTGCTGGATGAAACACACAACAACCTTCAGCAAACATCCACTGGTTACCTGTGTTTACAAAGACTACAGATATATCTATAATTTTTTTTTTTTTTTTNAATTTTTTTTTTTTTTTGCTAAAACACGACAGTAAAAATCTCTCTGGCTTATAAATCACAGGAAATGATCAGTGAAGTGTTTAAAGATGAATTTGTCTAAAGGTCCGGCAGCGGTGTGCTCACACCTGAACCAGCGTCGACCCTGCTGGACACCGTGGACTGACCTTTCTGAGCCAGGTAATCTTTATAATTCCGTGTTAGAAGAGTGTAAAGAAATGGATTAATGCAACTGTTTCCGTACGTCAGACACGTCACGAAGAAGTTCACGTAATTGTGAGCAGCTGGAGTCAGAGTCTTCAGCGATTCGGGTGAGAAGAGTTTTGCGAGCTGCCATCCCCAGAAAGGCAGGAAACAGGCCCAGTAAGCCACGACGATGCTGAAGATCATCGACACGACTTTCTGTTTGAGGCCCCGCCTCCGGACCGAGCGGCTGCTGCCACCCAGGCTGGCCTGTGCTGCCCAGTAGCGCTTTGCTAACCCCACATACAACCCGACGATGATGAGTCCAGGGACCAAAACGCTCGTAAGAAACAGGATGGTGATATAAGCTTTGAAGGCCTCGGGGGTCCAGGTAGGAAAACAGATCCTCTTCATCAAACCGGCGGAGGTGGGTTTTCCCTCCCTGAGGCGGATCATCACCATCATGGGGAGCGTCAGCACAAAAGCCAGACCCCAGATGATCCCTGCCACCAGCCTTCGATTGCGAGATGAAGACCTGTGGGCGCTGAAGGGCCTGGCCACGGCACGGTAGCGCTCCAGGCTCATAGCCACCAGAATGAAGACGCTGGTGTGCATGGTGAGGAGGTCGATGCTCAGCAGGATGCGGCATCCAGCCTCGCCAAACAGCCAGTCATGTGCAAAGTAGGTGCAGACCACAAAGGGGATGGTGGACAGGTAGAGCAGGTCCGCCAGCGCCAGATTCACGATGTAGACATACATGGAACCCGTACGACGCAGAGCGGCCGAGCGGGTGATCACCAGCGTGTACACGTTACCCGCCACGCCCAGAGCACACATGCTCAGGAGTGTGACGCCAAGGAGAGATGTCACCCAAAGACCCCCACCTGTCCCACCCCCTGGGCTTAGGGCAATTCCCAGCTGTGGACTGATGGTGGCATTGGAAGAGCAGTTCATTGTGGGTTCACAAACCAGGGTCAGAGGTCACGTTGTACTTTATTTCAGCCAGTCTGGAAGGCTGGATCCCGTCTGAAACCGGAACGTCTTTCCAAGTCTCATATCACGCAGGAAGACGAGGAACAGGAAGAAGATGGCAGCGTGGAAAAGAGTTCAGTCTCAACACATCATCATCTCATTCCACACAAACACACACACACACACACACACACACACACACACACACACACACACAAACACACAGAATCAACTGAAAGACAAATCTGTTCAGATCCAGCAAACTGCTCCAGCAGAATCCAGGAGGAAGACGAGAGAGCAGCAGTGATGAAGGTAATCGGCGAGAATCCAGAGGAAGTGAGAAAACTGCCGACACGACTGCCGCCTTCAGCGACACGCCACTTCCTTATGGTGTGTAGTTTCTGTTCCACAACACGAGGTCCTCCATGAAGCCATGACCTTTTCCTGCAGAAAGCTTGGAGTTCAGAGGTTTTCTGTTTGGGCAGAACGAGATCAGACAGCCGTGACGTGGAGGTCGGGACACTTCCTGTCCCACGTGAAACGCTTGTGGTAATACGTACTGCATGAGCAAGGCATGAACTGTGGGAATTTCATGAGAGAAGCCCTTTTTTCATCAGACACTGTGCAGCGTTTACTGGATCATCCAGGTGTGTACAGGTGAGTCAGCAGCAGGAAGTTCTTAGATCAGATCCTTCGTTTGATGCAGGCAGACCGTCAGGACGTTTCTGCTGGATCCTCAGCAGCTCTGAGTCTGGACAGAGGACTGCTGGAGCTCTCTCTCTCTCTCTCTCTCTCTCTCTCTCTCTCTCTCTCTCCCCCTCTCTCTCTTGCTCTGTCCTCCCTTTTCTCACCTGGGTGATAAACTAGCACAGGCCTATAGATTTATGAGGAATTCATCTCAGCTTCCAATCTGTCTGAACACCAGTGTGAAGTTCTGAACAGCAACCAATCACATGCAGCCACACGTATGCATTGGCACACAGTCATACATGTGCAATACAACACATCATACATACATACATATACATGCATACATATGTGGAGAAACTAATTTTACATACAAGTAGGAAATATAGCCTGAAAATAATATTTGGTTTTGCTGCAATAACGATATTCATGATATGAACAGCGTTGTCATGGTGATTTTAGAAGTAAATACTACAAACTGTAACAACATGAGTAAAGATGAATCAGAGTAAAAGTAGAAAGTTTTTCCTTCAGTAACAGAAATAATAAATCCTGTAATATTTTAGCTTGTAAACAGTAGCTCAGATTAGCTTTAGCTGCTCGTCTTCAGTCGTTATAAAACATCAATAAAATGACTGATGATGTCATCAGATCTGATCTTTGGCAGGTTATGATGCTAATTAGCCTCTATGATGCTAAACTTAAATACGCTCTGAAGTCCAAATCCACCACAAGACAAGAACTCAGCTGAAGTTAGCATAGTGGCTAAGCTAACACTGTTAACACATCACAAATCACCGCTAAGCTAATTTCACTCCACTGTTAGCTTGTTCTGTCACAGGAAGTACAGCTAGCTNTCACCGCTAAGCTAATTTCACTCCACTGTTAGCTTGTTCTGTCACAGGAAGTACAGCTAGCTAATGTTCCTGTCGCTACCCGATCTGTTATCCTACCCAGTTTATTGTACACATGCGTGGATTTGGACCAGAACATCTTTCCACGGTGCAATTTACGGCAGTTTCTGTACAGTCAAATAAAGTTCGGGGGGGGAAAAGGGGGTTTCCGTCAGGTCCAAATTAAAATAAAAGATGTCTAAATTTCTGTCATTCACAGTCAGTTTGTCAAAATGTATTTTCTATTTAAGCAGGATTTGTTCAGTAACCACGATGTATTTTATTAAATGTACATATGAAAACAATAAAATGTATTGCAAATAAGAGGAAGAAGTTAAAAGAATGTCACATTTTAAACCTGTTGAAATTAATTTTCCAGTGTCACAAATAAATATAATACATGATTAATTGCTTAAATTACATGTTAACTCTGACTTGATCTCACTTTTTAAAAATGAATCCCGCAAAAGAAGAAAAGAGCAAATTACTTCTTTCCGGCAGTTGAGCAAAAATCTCAAATGTATGCCGTAAAAAGGAAAATGGCGACTGGGTGTAGAGGCATTTCTCAATGCGACACGCATGTGGACAATAAATCGGGTAGCAACAGCTACTTGACTGAGTCAGCTCCTATTTCAAATCCTGTTTCCTGTCTCAAATCGTCTGATTGGCTCTCCTCCTCATGTGACTTTCTTGGTATTCACCAGGTGTTTCTGCTTCAGGTGGAGAAGCTAATTTGTTGTTTCCACCTTTAGCTGTTAGCTTGTAGCTGTTAGCCAGTCAGCTTGTAGCTGTTAGCCTGTTAGCATGTAGCTGTTTAGCAGTTAGCTTGTAGCTGAAACATTTCAGACAACAGGAAATAAATGATCAGACACTGAGCTGACACTTTCAGACATGTTTAGTTTCTTGTTGTTGTCATGCTGTGACATCATCAATATCGGGATATATTAATACACATAATATACACTACAAAGCCATAAGACATAGCCAGAGAGCTTTGATTAATAGCCTTATTAATGAAAAACATGATGCGACCATGTGAACATGATGCTACTTGATGCTGCGTTATTACCAAAGAGGAGCAAAGTATTGCAGTATTTTCACTTTGGATAATTCACCTTCAAAGGTGAACGACATTAGCAACCAATTTTTAAGTGTTAATTTTAACATTATTTACAGGAATGTATCACAACACACACACATACAGTCCTAACAACCTTCATAAGAAAGCATTTTATTAATGATAGTTATGACATGTCTAATAAAGGTGTGACTTTCTGATTTTTTGTATAACTCATTACTTGATTGTTGTGATATTCATGTTTTTTTTTTTTTTAAAAAAAAGGACATTTAGACTTTGTTCATGCGTGTTGCTGAAAAATCCCACTTGGAGGCGCTGTTGGATCATCAGTTACTGTGCAGCGTTTCCACTTTGAAGATACACAAATATACTGTATTTCCTGTTCTCTGTGTCTCAAATGATGAATGAACAATAATAATATTTAATAATAAACAGATATTTAAACTTGTTAAGAATACTTCTGATATTAACTGAGCAGGTCACATAAAACCACACCAGACGAAGAAAACAAAACAGACGGAGCTTTTTTTTAAAAAAATCTGTCTGCATATATAGTCATGGTATATGCCATGATCAGCATAAACCGTTTTGAATATATATGCAGTTTGATCTTGCATCAGACAGATAACAGTGCAAAAGTGAGTGAGTGTGTGTCAGTGTGTGACCTTTACCCTCCTTGACCAACCTGTCACGTTTTATTTAAAACTCATAATCAGTTTCTATCATGGAGGGCTAAACACCTGAACAACAACACAAAGACAAACAAAAACACAAAAAACAAGTAGTGACAGTAATAAACAGTCAGGTGGTTTAGTTTAGTTAGTTTAGTTTAGTTTGTGAAGTTCCATGCACCAAATCCAGATCACCACTGAAGACCGGGTCTAACTGTAGCTGGTGTGTCGGGCCGGGACCTAAATACAGAACCTCAGCATCGACAGGGACGTCTCCACAGGGACACTGTCTCCACAGCGATGTCACCAAGCCCGACAGAAGCCACACGGCCGGGCAGAAAGACACCTGGGACGCAGAGCCCCGGGGGGACTGAGGACGACCAGGACAATGGACAAGCCCAGGAGCCAGGAAGGACGCCCATGTGCACCGCCAGAAAGGAGGAGGAATACCCCCAACATCAACATGTCATTGGTGTTACCACTAAAAAAGCTTTTATTTTGACAGAACAAAACGTTGTTGAGAAGTCCCTCAAAGGTCAAAGTTCAGAGGAAGAAGAGGCTGTTCAAACGCAAACGTTTCCTGCCACATTCTGCAAGATATTATTTAGCTTTAATTTTCTTTGGTCAGGAGTTAATTTTAATGTCATTGGTATTACATCGTTTTTTGCTCTTTGAAAAAAATTTAATCAGAAAAAAAGGATTTAATGTAATTAATGTCTGTTTCAATGAAATGATGTTGTCATGGAAACTCCATGTTTTATGGGCCTTTGTCATTGCTGTTATTGTCATTACTATTACAGTCCTACAAAAATGACAGTAATAATATAAAAACAACAAAAGTTAAGATGGACTTCATGTTTCTGTTTCTTTCTGAAGCATCTTTAAAGAATATTTCTGTCTCAGTGTCTTTATGTTTGTCTCGGTAATATGCACGTTTTCAAACCTGCGTTTCTGCATCAAAACCGTGTAAACACAAGTATATAAATGAATACGCTGTCCAGAAAACTGGATTTAAGCAACAAAATGAGAATTGGGCATCAAAGCTGCAGAGTAAATGTAGCCTTTAATATTTCAGCTTTTCAGCTTCAGCACATCAAATAATAAAAGGCATGCTAAAATGAGGATGTAAGCTGTACAGGAAGTGTGTCTGAGGAAAAGCTCTGGTGACGCAGTCAGGACGACCTGCAGGGATCTGAGCCAATCAAAATGCTCTGTTATTAGAACACAAACTGTCTACTTTAACAACTAATGAAAGATATTTTAATACAAAGTTTTCATATCTGATTGTAGATTAACAGACGAGTTCCTGCATTGATGATCTCATTAGTATCAACCAATTGGTCGACATGTCACGTTTGACTATAAAACATTTAAAACGACCATGAGATTTTTCACCACATTAGCAGCGTGCATGTCCGCTCACGACTGCAGGGAGAAACGTGATGCCTTCTCACAGACGTGTCCAGGCTGGACACTTTGCCTGAATCCCAAAGGAGTGGAGGACTGAGACGGAGTGTGGGTCTGAGTGGAGTGTCGGTGGGAGGAGAGAGGAGGCGGCGGCATAGTCCCTCAGTGTTGGTGCTTAAACAGAGCTTCCACTGGAAAACAGGAAAATCCACATTTAGAAACAAACGCTCACATTCAGACAAAACATGGCAGCTTTACTTACCAGTTACTCTAATAACCTGTCATCGGTATCACTGACTGTTTCATTTGTTGTCAGATCTGCAGATCGTTTGTTCTGGTCTGAATCAGATCTGCAGATCATTTGTTCTGGTCTGAATGNGTCAGATCTGCAGATCGTTTGTTCTGGTCTGAATCAGATCTGCAGATCATTTGTTCTGGTCTGAATGAGATCTGCATATCGTTCGCTCTGGTCTGAATCAGATCTGCAGATCGTTCGTTCTGGTCTGAATGAGATCTGCAGATCGTTCGCTCTGGTCTGAATCAGATCTGCAGATTGTTCGTTCTGGTCTGAATCAGATCTGCAGATCGTTCGTTCTGGTCTGAATCAGATCTGCATATCGTTCGCTCTGGTCTGAATCAGATCTGCAGATAGTTCGTTCTGGTCTGAATCAGATCTGCAGATCGTTCGCTCTGGTCTGAATCAGATCTGCAGATCGTTCCTTCCGGTCTGAATCAGATCTGCATATCGTTCGCTCTGGTCTGAATCAGATCTGCAGATCGTTCGTTCCGGTCTGAATCAGATCTGCATATCGTTCGCTCTGGTCTGAATCAGATCTGCAGATCGTTCGTTCCGGTCTGAATCAGATCTGCAGATCGTTCGTTCTGGTCTGAATCAGATCTGTAGATCGTTCTTACTGGTGTACTCCTGAGGAGACATCTGAGCACTCATGACATCATTGAAGTGTTTCAGCCAATCCTGCTGGTCGCTCTCTGTCTCACAAGTAAACAGGAAGCTGCGGTCAGGCGTTATTATGGTGATGCCGTGTTGCCAGGCACCGTTGCAGTGAGTTCCAGCAGGTAAGCCGGCAGTGGCGCTGTAACCGTGATCTCTGTTCCCCAAGAACACCTCGCCCTTAGCGAAGGCATCCTGCAGCCAGAGAGAACAAGCACAACCTCATTATTACCATGTGATTCATTTAGACCAATCAGAGAAACTCCTGCACGCGTCATTATGATTAGCTGCTAACTGCTAGCATCATGGCTAAACGGCAGCTTTGCTAACATGTAACATCCTGACATGTTGACGTGAAGCTGATGACATCCTGCTAACGATGAAGACCCTGTTTGATGATGATGAAGATCCTCTCTGCTATGTGTTAGCATCTTAACAATGATACAAGCTAATGAGGTCAGCTGACGAAACTTCTACAGTATCAGTCCAGGACAGATGGATTAAAGGAGCATACCACTGATTTGTGTGTTTGAACCCAAACAATACAACTCGTATTCCTGACAACCATTTTCTAAAACATGCTACTTTAGCTGTAAATATTAGAATTGTTTTTCCTATCTTCCAGACTGCCATTGGTTTCAGTTCATTCCAGTACAGTGACATGACATCGATCCAACACAGACGTAACGTAGTCCCAGGAGACGACGCTGAGTAACTATAACGACCTTGTCTTTTACATGCAGACGTGTGTGTGAGCAGGCAAAACGATGAATATTCAGGTGTGTATCACCTGAACGTTTTATTTAGAAAGATTAGGAGGGTTAGCAACATAACAGGAAAACTAAAATACGGTTTTATGTTTTCAGTAACATAACATGTACATATATGTTGGGCTCAAACAACCAAAACCATCAGTATGGTTCTTTAAGCCAAGACTGAATTCTTTCATATGACTGTATGTAGACTTAAGATGAAGTCTGCGTGTGTGTGTGTGTGTGTGTGTGTGTGTGTGTAAAACTCTCATACCAGAGGATCTTTGAAGTACATGAGCCGCCTGTGATCCAGAGTGAACCAACGTTTCTTAAAACCCTCTGTTTGCTGAAGAGAGAGAGACAGAGAGAGGGATGGGGAGGGAGAGAGAGAGAGAGTTGGTCTTTATAAAATGACATGAAAACATGTTTAATCTCACATTTATCTTGTTTTGTGTCAAAGTGCTTCACGTCATTAACGTGTTTCTGACATAACATGCGTGTACTGAAACAGAAAAACACAGATATTTACATTTAGATTTATTTAGATGTAGATTTAGCTGCTGCTAAAAACATGTGACGATCACATCAGGATGTTACATGTTAGCAAAGCTGCTGTTTAGCCATGATGCTAGCAGTTAGCAGCTAATCATGATGACATGCTCATATATAGTGTGTTTGCGTGTACGTGTTAACATACTCTGGGTCCCGTCTTTTCCATGTATCCCTCCTTCAGGAAGTTGCGGGTCAGTTTTGGTACGAGCTGAAAACACGCATGTAATAACTGATCATTTTCATCTCAGCAACCACCTACAAACACTGCTAAACTAAAGAGTGTGTGTGTGTGGTGTGTGTGTGTGTGTGTGTGTGTGTGTACCTCAGCATCTGTAGCTCCAGGAAAAGCCACCTTCAAATAGCGAAGCTGAAACGCACGAATGGAATTAAACCAGTCAACAATCTCCTGAGAGAGAGAGAGAGGGGGAGAGAGA